>UYYA01000150.1:0-102315 GCA_900624975.1 Angiostrongylus costaricensis | reverse complement strand
ATCTGCTAGGGTTATGAAAGTGTTTGGCTGAGTAGATCACATCTCAATTTGACCTTCCAGGCTCTGAAGAAGGCGAAACCGCCGAAACGTCAGCAATTGTGTTCTAATAAATTCTATATCAACAACCTCGTGTCTGCTTATTGAAGAAAAATATTGAAATTCAAAAATATGTCGCTGTATGCATGGATAATATGAAAGCGGCCAATGTTGAAAACTCAATAAACTGACGTAGACCTCATTCTGACGAATCGCTTCACTTTTGCCCTAGTGTATGTTATCATAAAGAAACTCGGGAAGGCATCAGTAAAATCTCCGTCGCTACTTGTTGTAAGTCAAAGTTTTCTAGTGTGTTCGCTTTGCTCACGGAAATTGAACAGCTTCATGGACGCTCTTCTATTTCAGTTTACTAGTGCAGACAAGATTGCCACTAATGGTTCGTCATTCTCTGCTGTGATGTAGATCTAACTGGGTTTCCGATAAAAAGGTCGAAGTTTTAAACTTAAGGAATCATTTTAAAAGTGAACTCTTCGCATATCTAATAATGCTATAAATTACTGATAAATAATTACTACTACGTAAGCAGAAGTGTTAAATTACTAGGAAAGACCAATGCACCTGTAAAAGAAAGCATGGAGCATTCGGTGTTGAACGATCCCTGCACGCTGCGCCATGCATTCGACTTCGCTAAGCATCATTAGAGACATTACCTGCATATCTGGCTTATACAGCAACTTCCGACCTCGGGAGAGTGGGGGTTTAGTCAGCCTGGGATGTGGATGGAATAGATCTCTTGTGTATTACATGGCACCTTTAACCACTACGCTATACCTTCCTAGCGGAGACCTATAAATTAGTAATCTTGTTGGATAGTCGACTCTAGTATTGTTCCAGATTTAGATAATCACATGGTAAAAAATCTAATCCAAACTTAGCCGTTTTATTTACTGTCTACTCTTTTTAATGGCAGGGTATAGTGCGAAATATAACTTCAATGATGCTGAGATATTTGCAAAAGTCCGGATCGCAGGTGTCCGCACTGGGGAACGAACGCGCTATTGTCCTTTCCGGGGAGTAACGCGTTCACCACCACACCATAGGAGTCCTTCACTTCGCCTGAATCTCAGCTAGTTCTATCGATCTCTGCCATCAGCAATCACCCGTCATCGAGATTGATCTCGGGAGCCCAAATCGGCAATGAGCTCAGCTTAAGCTAAGGCCTTAGTTGTAATCACAATCTTAACTGTTTTATTTACTGCCTACTCTTTTTAATGTCTCAGCATTATTGAAGTCATATTTTTAATCCGATCCTTAATTTTTGGAGAGCAATAGCTCTAAAAGGGCGCATGTGGGGCAGTGGCTGGAGGCGCCCTGCAACACACATGTGGAATCGATCTTTGCGCTCTTGGCTCACCAAGTCTTCCATCACTCCGGACTCTGCAGATTGGTACCAGACTTGTCTGGGAAGATAAGCACTCGCTCAATACATCGCTAGGCCACCGTGACTCATTGTAAAGGCCAGATATCCATTCAGTCTCCAAATGATATTTAATGAAGTCAAATGCATGGCGCATCCCTCAGGGATTGATCAACGCCGAGAGCTTTGTCCTTTTTTTAACAACTCAATTATTTTATGGTGTTTTGAGCACACATTTCGCGAAATGGCCGCCATCTAGGCTGGGCCTTTAAAGATGGGAAAATGGTCTAGGCAAAATTGGAGCATATAGAGTTGCTAGCGTGTGAAAAAGCTGTTGTATTGGAATGAAAATTAACTTTGTTCTGCGTTGACACTAAATGGTCGCGGAAAGTTTAAAGGTAAGATTTTAGTGACGTTTACGAAAAAGAAAAGCCACCTGCTTAATTTCAACCGCAAATTAGCAAAATCCCACCAATCCAAAATAACCTGGTACTGCCTGGGCTGAAGACCGGAGTGCACTGAAGCGGTTGTCTCGGAATTCCAGAGAAAATCAAAGATAGGTAGTGATAAGATTAAAAATTTTACAAATAGGTTGAAATAAAAAGGAAAGCAAGAAGATCATAAGTTTTTTGTTTTCTTGATGAGCAAAGACGAGTTTGTTACTTCATTCTTTGTTGATGATAAAGATGACGTTTCGGCGGACTTCCCCTTATTCAGAGCCTGGAAAGGTCAAGTTGACTACAATCTACCCAGCCAAATACCTCTATAACTAAAGCAAAAAAACATTAAACTAAGATTTCATTCGCATTGAGAACAAAGTAGCTTCTTCTCACACACTCGGCTTTCTATGAATCCTACACAGTATTTCACGTGGCGACCAGCCGCACACAGTTCACGGATTTGGGTATTGTGCCTATCACACATTAAAATATCAGTATTTAAATATACTGTAGTCTTATGTGTGGTAAGGGACCGAAGATCAATTACTGGTGCTTCCACCTTAAACATAAATGCAATGGCAGAGCTTAATGTCTGTCGTTCTCACATTGGCAACCTTTTGCGCGATATACTTCTCGGACCACTAGAAGACTAACCAGATTTGGCACTCTTCTAAAAAGTTTACGAGTCGCTGAATTGAAAAGCCATATATATTTATTGCTCCTTCTTACTGCATAAGGAGTTCGGCGATGGCTTACAAAGTCTTTGTATAACAGATGGTAGCGTCGAGAGACCTCATCACGTACACGCTGTTATGATGCTTGTTCCATAAGTGATCCAGAAACATTTCGGTGTTTGTAAGATGGGCTGAAATACATTTCAGCAACCAGATGAGTGTGAGGTTTACGAGACAAGCTATTCTATCCGTTGCCTCATCGAGACAGCCGATGATAAGTCTAACCTTGAACGTTGGGAGGTTGCTAGAGGCAAAGCCATTAGTGGATAGTAACTTGTGGATTTCAAGACGTAACTATAAGACGGAAAGTAATTCGATATTGACTTGCGAAATAACTGGTAATTTTAAGCTTACAGTATTCGCCACTTCGACCAAATCATTGTTCAGTTTTCGGTGTTTAACACTGTTGGTCTTGAAAAGAGCAGGTGGGCACCATTCAGTAGACGTGACTGAAGTACCTCCAAGCACCCTATGTCGCCAGTTACTTCGAAGTCGCGTCTTTGACTGGCTATGTACAACGCAGAAATGCATAATATGCTCTAGCGATAGAGATGGTGATTGCGTGAGTTCTGATATGGTTTGTGCAATCTCTTGTAAAGCGTTCGGGAACGAATACTTTGTTGAAACGGATAGATCACTCTGCCTGCGTATAAAAGAACACCTAGTCAGTAAACTTCAAGGCAAACCAAATACTTCACTAGGGGCGCGTAGGACATAGGGGCGTTATGGGAAGGTTTTGGAATAAAAGTTAATATCCTCGAAAAGAAATCAAAAACACCAGCTCCTCGAACCGTGGTGGATAAACTCCAAGAATCCAAAATGAACCTCAGGAAGTTATGACCTTTGATCTCAAACAGAATTTAAAACGGATACTTTAACACAAAAAAGGCACATTACGCGTTCCATGTAAACCACGTGAAATTTTCAGTGGGAACTCATAGAAAACGGTGAGTGTGCGAGAAAGCTGTTCTGTTCTGAATACGATTGAAATTTTGGTTTCGCCTTTTCTCAGTTTCGCCTTCGTCTTGCCTGTCTCTCAACTAGTTCTATCGATCTTTTTGCCATCAGGCAAGACGAAGGACCCGGATGGTGTGGTGGTGAAGTGCGCTGCTCCCCGGTAAGGACAACAGAGCGTGTTCGTTCCCCGCTGGGGTCCGCACAACCAGTAAGAACGTGCCGTCCAAGTATCCAATAACTCGAATATAATGCTGAGATATTTGCAAAACTCCGGACCGCAGGTGTATGCGGTGGAGAACGAACGCGCGCTATTGTCTTTCCGGGAAGTAGCGCACTTCACCACCACACCGTCCGCGTCCTCCGCCTTGCCTGTCTCTCAGCTAGTTCTATTGATCTTTTGCCATCAGCAATCACCTGTGAAAGGGAAGGACGCGGATGGTGTGGTGGTGAAGTGCGCTGCTTCCAGGAAAGGACAATAGCGCGCGTTCGTTCTTCACCGCATACACCTGCGGTCCGGAGTTTTGCAAATATCTCAGTATTTCATACGAGTTAAATTTCGTAACATACCCTGCCATTAAGAAGAAAAAGGCAGTAAATAAAAGGGTTAAGGTTATCTTTTTTGTAAATTAAGAATAAACTAACACCGTTTGCTCGTCATGAATGCAGTAAATTATTGACTTGCGAGTTCCATTCTAGATGGTGGGCGTTGATTTTCCGTTATTTCAGTATCTAGATGGCAAGGAATTACTAAAAACTACCTACTCTTATCAATAACGGGTATCTAATGTTTTTTAATCCTGCTGACTCTCGAACCTCTCACATGTTTGTGTTTCTATCAGGTTGGAGCGAAGCTTCTTCGTGCGGTAGTAATTGAGGATTTTGAAGGTTTTTTTCCAAATATTCGGAATTTGATATCAATTTCATTGTTGAGATCTTGTTGCCTAAAGAACGGTTAAGGAAACGGTGACATCGTAATGCCACTAATTATCGTTGTTCATTCTTATTTAACGCTTCAATTTATCTTCGCTATGGAGTCTATATTGAAGTTAATGCGAGCAAGATGCGACCCTTCCAAATGACAGCTTAGAAATGAGTTTAAATGCTATGAAACCTGAGCCTAATTCTAATAGCGAGCGTACCCCGTAACCGAGAACCACGCCAGCTGATACAGTAAGCCTTGACTTTTCTTGTACATTGCTCGCCCTGCTCGTTTAATCTTCGTTAACGGTGTTTCCTTAACCTTCCTGAAGCCGTTCTATGCGGCTTACTCAAAACACTTTCGGATTTTCTTCATAAACTTACTTTACCATTAAGCCTAGAACCATATAGCTGCAAATCAACATTGAACCTTCCTTATTCTGCTCCAAAGACGCTCCTCCAAATACTGTACACGGTGGTGTTTCTTCGTCGCACTTCATCAATTGAGCGAGCATCTGGTCTTATACGTTTCACGGTGCATAGTATTCGCACTTGGATTCCAACACGAGGTGGCCATTCTCGAATCCAGTGAAGGCGCAATTGATGAACATCCGTCCTGTATAAAAAGGCATTCTTGGGTTAAGTTGCCCAATCGAGAGGTGCTGCTTTTACTGGATTCGGCTGAATGCGACAAGGAACATCGGCATCGCTACAACAACTAGCTGTGGACCATCGACTCGGATAAACGCGGCTCTAAGGAAGACGATGATGTTGAAACGCTCGCTGAATAGTTTTTACACCAACCTCGTGACAGGTCAATCGTGCGGAAAGTTATTGAATACTGTAGAAAGTTACTGAATACTGTTATTGAGGTTTAATGAAAAGTCGGTTTCAAGGATATTAATTAGACAGCCGTTTTTACGAACATAAAACTTTGGCTGAGTCATGGAAGTCATTTATACTGCGTTGGATTCCGCTTCATCTTTGAATGATTGAAGTGCTTAGCTTTCTTTTCGGTGAAAAATGAAGGATAAGAACAGTGGAATTGCGTGCGAATGCAATAGGAACATGGACCACCACGTACTCTCTGGGGTGATCAAGAACAAGATGGGCTGCAGAGCTCTATCTCTGTCTATCTATATCTTCGGCTACTAACAATTTATGAACCGATTAAACAAGCTTATAGAGGTTATCATAGTGGGAAACCTATCACCTTATATGACGGCCTCGAAAGGACGAAACGGGTGGAAAATGAGAAGGGATCCTCACCACTCGTGAATACTGACCATTAAAACAATCAGAACAATGCTTGACGTTAATAGTTTCTGAATAGTTTCCTCTAGAGCAGGCATGTTCTCATTCTACATTCTTTGTCATTATGTCGATCTACGAGGTCGCTGTGAAAACTCAGTGGCTGGGAAAACATTTCTTCACATGCAGTTGCAAGTAACAATCAAACATAGCCAAACGTGGAAGAATGTGCAAAATAATACAGTAGCAATCACTTTTAACAGACACATTTCTCATCTGCACGAGACACTGCGGTGAATTAAATGAACACCTTCAAAAACAACATGCAAAACGTCACAAGCATATTAAAAAGAGGAAAACGCAATAAACGCAATACGTAAGCGTTAAAGTAGAAAGCACTTAAGAGTGCTAGTTGACGTCTCTCTTTCGTGGGTGCACTTCATCTTCTTTCGTGGTTTCGGATACTTTGACCAGCACTCGGTCACTGCCACATCACAAGCACAGAGAGCAGACTGGCAAGCGTGGTTATGCGCTGAAATTCTTAGTTGTGACAGGGCAACTCAGTTCCAAAAAATCCATAAATTGGGGAGGCGTGACCATATTTTTATGTCCCGTACAAGGATAGATATTTGAAAGGCCATGATTCTTGTAACAGCATTAATTTATACATATACGGTGATCGAATTGATTAGACCGTAATGTAAGCAAAAATATCCTGATTGTTGGCTCTTCATATTGAAAGTGGATCTAAAGTTTTGCTTTTTAAATCAATAATCTCAAGATCTTTCCGACTATTCGATAGGGTGGGCTACTATACACACTTGAAAGTTAACTAGATAGTGAAAATCGAGCTAATGCATCGTGTGTCCGGAAGAATTTCTCTCGAGGCACAAAGTGGCGAAATCTCGATATTGTTGGCAGAAAGCTTTGGGCTGAGAGCCACGAGATTTCCGCACTCACCGCTGCATGATGGGCTGCTGTTGTCGCATTTCCAACTGTAGTTGTCTATGTACTCCCAGGGAGTATCGTAACAGGCTTCGCTTTTAATCGCCACGTCGTAGCAATGATCGTGATGCATACAGCAACTAGAAATGTACATATTTTTAATCACTGAGCCGAATTTTTCAATTTATGAGCAAAACATTTCAAATGCAATGTTTGCTCCCTTGATAGGAAAAATGAAGAATAAAGCTCTCAGCGTTGATCAATCCCAGAGGGATACGCCATGCATTCCACTTCATTGAGCATCGTTTGGAGGTGATTGAATGCATATCTGGCCTTTACAATGACTCGCGGTGGCCTACCGATGTATCGAGCCAGTGCTGCTATCTTCCCAGACAAGTCTGGTATCAAAGTTGCCGACCCCGGAGGGATGGAAAGCCTGGTGGGGCATGGGTGCAAGGATCGATTCCACGCGTGTGTGGCAAGGCGCATCCGATCACTGCGCCGCACGCGCCCTTGCCGACCTCTGGAAGAAAATCATTTTTCTGTTATTGGAAAGTGCAAACATGCTCAATAAATCAACATGTATTATTGTCAAAAAATAATTGTCAAGCACCATCACGTGTCAAGCACGTGCACCATCAATTTTTTTAGGGAATCACTTCTACGTATTCTTCGAAGAACAGTGGAATTTGCCAATGCTTATTCAACTCGAAAGGAAAGGCAACGAATCTCTGTCTAGTAGAACGTTTGCAAGAAACTGGCATGATAGTTTACCAGAAACTGCTTTGCATAGTTGGTCATCAATTGTTAAGCTTTTGCTTTTTTGGCAAAAAGGTGTCGAAAACCAAAGTGATAAACTTTCGGTGAATATGCGTAGAACACTAAAGTTACGAACTCGTCAATTCCATCGACCGGCGTGTGCGCTCCTCCAAACCCGCACCAGCAGCCGTAATTATTGTAAACCTACAAGGAATACAGCAATAGTGATAATATCAAAAAATATTAAGCTGCAGAACAGCCTAAACCTAAGCCTAAGCCTAAGCTTAAAGCATAGACTTGCGCCTAAGCGTACGCGCAAACCTGAGCTTTTACGTCTGACCCACCGTGATTACAGAAAAGTTAAAAACAATCTTTGACACAATGTGCTGTATAGGAGTAAAAAGGACTGGAGCAGACTTTGGTCAGGTTGGGATTCCAGGGAACCACAATGGCTTAACCAGCAAATCTCCCAAAAATGGTGATTATGTTGGGGCTCCCGTGCCCATGGCTCACCAAGCCTTCCATCCCCCCGGGGTCGGCAAATTGGTACCAGACTCTTCTGGGAGGATAGCAGCACTGGCTCAATACATCGATAGGCCACCACGAGTCATTGTAAAGGCCAAATATGCATTCAATCACCTCAAAGAATACTTAATAAAGTCGAATGCATGGTGCATCTCTCAGGGATTGGTAAACGTCGAGAGCTTCATCCTTTTTTATGCTGGGGCCCGCGCAACTAGTGAGGACGGGAAGTCAACTCCATCGCACTTCGCACTAGAAATGCACTTAAAATATTGCATTCCACTAGTTCTAAGTGAATAGCTAACGTACCAGCGGAAAGTAGTGCAGTACACATTCTGCCATTTCGCCCAAATTCCACAACGCCAGAATATGAGTCTTCGGAGAAGTGGACTGAGTGTTATGCACCAGAATGAGAGTGACTAGGAGGCACAGGACGATCAGACAACCCATGCTTCACCGGAAATCTTAGCGTTGCTCGTTGAAATCTCTTAATGAAAATGAAAATCGCTTATAAATGTGGATACTAGACGGATCTGTTGACTGATAGTGTATGAAGCCATCAATCATCTTTCATCTTTTTTTACCACTGAAAAATTTGCAGTCTTGATGGTTTCACAAGCAATAAGGTTACGAAAGGCAAAAGATTAAAACTAGAAGAAAAGCACAGATGTCCCGGATAGGAAAATGTGGAAAGATAAAAGTGCAAATAAACATTTTATTTGGATTGTTAAGCTAACAGGGGGTTAAGCTCGTGTTGGGTTAACAAATGATAAGCATTGACGAAAGAGGCAGCTAAGTTGCCCTTAATTTGTTAACACATAACGTTGCAGATGAATTCATTACAATGCATGCGTAGGCGACTGAGTGGGGAAACCCTATTGATCTCAGTGCATGTTCTTTTCCTTGCTTTATTTTGCAGCATAAAGTTTTTCTTCCATGTCCTTTGTATTCATTCGATGGTTTTCAATCAAGATGCTATGCCAGCATCAGCCCATAAAAACCTAAGCTTGGTACATGATAACTAAAGAAGTGTGTGTCCTATAGGTCCATTTTCTGGCGGGAGATAGTGGGTTCGGTGAAGGTGTGCAGCGATCTCTCTGCTCCAGTTCAACACAGAACCTCGACGCAAACCAGCTTTCGTTTAACATCGATATAAATAATCGACGTAGCTTCACTTGTTGATAATCTAATCCGAGGTTAGCCTTCATTGCAGAGTCATTCGAAACATTAGTATAGAATGGGAGTGGGTCAACATGGCAAAGGCAGCGGGTTTACAGCCTTCAGTCATTCCTCAGCTAAAGAACGGCCATTAAACTTGTCCTGTCCTCTTATTAAGGCACACACGCTTACTCCTCTTGATGATCTCACGTCCAATGACCCATTATCGCGTAGGTTTAGGCCTAAAACCAGCAGTACGGGCGGGTCAACGGATAGGATAACGTGGTTTCTAAACCTAATCCTTACCAAATTGTTAACATTTATAACAATCCATTTACCTAATACCAAAATATTCCTGGTTCACCTAAGGGGCGCGCAGCCAAACAGCACCAAGTAATGGAGTTATTCGATGTCACTTCACAATAGTATACCATTATCTCGAACGACTTCACAATACAAGACATTCTCGAGCTACTGGTAAAAAATAAAAAAGAAAAGAACAAGAAGCTTTAACTTATTATTTACTGCCTACCCATTTTAACGGCAGGGTATATATTGCGAAATATAACTTTAATAATGCTGAGATATTTGCAAAACTCCGGAGGGCAGGTTCTGCGGTGGGGAACGAACGCGTTATTGTCCTTTCCGGGAAGTGACGCGTTCACCACCACACCATGCGGGTCCTTCGTTCCTCTTGTCTCTCAGCTAGTTCTATTGATTTTTTACCATCAGCAATTACCTGTCAGCAGTATTGATCTGGGGAGACCAAATCGGCAACGAACCCAGTTAAACTGGTGTGGTTGTGAACGCGTTACTCCCCGGAAAGGGCAATAGCGCGTTCGTTCCTCACCGCAGACACCTGCGGTCCGGTGTTTTACAAATATTTCAGCATCATTAAAGTTACAATAAGAGGTTGTTGCCAAACATACGCGTGATATTTCGACGTCTTTGCCTTCTTCAGAGCTGATGGCCCGTATCTATGGTTCACAGTCCTTCGTCCTTATGAAATCGGGTCTCCGTCGTTGTATCGTGTCCAATCTTCTTTTCATTATCAGCAAATGCCCTGTATAAAAAAGCATTGCCAGATAAGGTGCCTCATTCTGGAGGTGCTCCAATGAAGAAGACTCGATTTGGTACAGTAATGAAGACCCCTCATCGTGTGGTCGAACGACAGCGGACCATCGATACAGCGCACTCGTTTTGAAAAAAAAACGAAGGCGTGGAAACTTCAACTGAATAAATTGTTGGCAACGACCTTGTGTTAGGTTATTAGTGAAAGAAAGTGCTTTGAATACTTCGGTTGTGTTCTTCACTAAGGAAATTTCGGAAGAAAAGAAAGCCGTTGTCTTCTAAGGAAATGGATGCAGTAACAATTTAGCTAAACTTGATGAACTAATGAAAGAGAATACATGAGTACAATTCCACTAAGTGTGACCAGAAAAGATGGCATGCAAATATGTTCTTATATGATTAAAGCAGCTGTAGAGGTAACGATGAGGCGTTACACCCTGTCATTTCAAAAGAAAAAAAAATCTGATCCGTACCTTAAGGATTTTGCCCCGCGAAAAAATGCTGCACAGCTCCTGCGGCGCTAAATGAGGCCCATTTCTTGAAAAGAAAGCGAAGAAATTGGACAGGTCTCGAGACATGATTCTGAGTTAGCCAAAAAGTTGATAAATTCCTCGATTATTTGCAAATTCACAATGCTGCTATTCCGTTATCCGTTGATGAATTCCGGACAGTATAAGGCTTGAGAATCCAAGAATTTAGGATAATTATAGAATATATTTTCTTTTGCTCCAAATATCTACATAAATCCTCTCATACAAGACTCATGCCTTAAAATTCAAAAATTGTAGAAAATCTTAGAAAATTAAACTTATAAAACCTTCTTGCACAAACGTAGTCACTGTAAACTCCATGAGGAATCGTTAAAATCATCACATCCTGCTCGAAAAATTGCTAGTTGGCAGGAAGCAGCGTTGGAGAAGTTCGAGAAATGAGAACTCAATCCAAAGGTTCTTCATTAATGGTAAAGCTATCGAAATTCTTTTTTCTTCAGTTCGTGCAACAAGGGTCGCCGTCACCTAAGATATGTCTCTTTCAAGTTGAAAGTGTAAATTATTCTTGGCCAGATTTGAGGATGCGTGAGTCACACTTCAAAAAGTGTTGACATTAGTCACTCCTGCTGAGTTCACTTACTCAAATAGCGAGACTGCTCGTGCCATGATAGCAAAATCGCACCATAACGGCTGCTCAACGAAGTCCTTCACTGATAACAACAGCACGTGAAAGTTCTAGCACTGCGATCATCTTGGTGCTCACTGTGCTAGAATTTTCTGGTTCTGTTTCGGATGTACATTTCAATTGCGAAACTTAGCCCAGTAGGAAAATTTCTCCGTATAATCACTTTATTAGTAAAATCAACAGTGAAGTTTAGAGTGGGCGTGCCTGGTTTCACCGATCTGCCAAAAACTATACTTCCTAATAGGGATATCCATTAAAAAAAACTTTCTCTGCCGTAGGCGTTGGTCATTAATGTTACGTATATCATTGAATCCTAATATAAGCACAAAATCCAGTGTGATCTGGAAAACTTAATTGATCGTTTTTAAAGTTCAGAAAAGTAAAAGCGTTTTGTACATCAAGAACAATAGAGAGGAAACCAGCATTTTGTTATCTGCCATGGTGCATTGATTTGATCTGCAATAGCGCAATGTAGCAGAAAAACTTATCAAGTCCGTTGGGCTACGAGACATCGACCTCATCAGGGCACACGGCTATGGTAAGGCTAATTTAAGATCACACCTTAGAGCTAATGAATTTTTTCGTCACTCACTGATGAAATGGTATGGTGACATAGATCCAGCTAATCAGCCAGTGGTCTATCAACTTAGAGCAAAGCACCTACTGCACGGTACGATTCGTTAACGATTTCTCACGTATGATACAATAAAAAAAGCCGATGCTTGTTGCAAAGATAAATGACAGCTTTCAAATGCCAGCTGTTGATACAAGAAAAAACCCACTAAAGATAAGGAAAAGCTAACAAAAAAAAGGGAAAACATCGCTGCCGCGATGAAGCGGCTTATGGGACCTCATCGCCGTTATAGTAGGTTGACCAGAAGCCAGTATCTCACTTCAACTTGTATTTTTAAAGCGACATATCTTATTTAAAAAATGAATTTTATCAATCGAAACAAAAACGTCGAACTCTGTGTTGAAAAACAAGTGTACTTCTACCAGTTGCTTAAATTCTAGATTTTTTGAAGCGATGAAGTCGTTAAAGGCAGTTCGGAGCAATCTTAGTTTCTGAAGTCTTTATCATAAAATCATGATGAAGGATATGTAGTCGTAGCAAAAGGTCCGACGAGTACGGTGGATGAGGGAGAGTTTCCTCTCCCAGCTCGTCTAACTACTGCATCATCGGCGCTGCGACGCGTAGCTAAGCATTATTATGGATATAGACCGGTCTTCGCTTGTTCATGAATGCGGAGCCCGATTTTCCAGACTTCTACGCCGTAATCGCTCCACTCGAATTCAGAAAAATGTCATGTATCAGACCACCCGTAGACCACCAAATGGTTTGGGTCACCTGCTCTTAGCGCAATTTCGGCTTTGCTCTCACCCTTGGCTTTGCCAAGGCAATTTTTTTGTCATTATCCTTGCCATGAAAAGAACTTGCTCCTAGAAAGGTAAGGAAACGGCCGAGATGACACCAGTAAGTAGGAGGTGAGCTCCCGAAAAGCTCACTGCGCGATCGAATCTAGCCGGCGCATAAGTTTTGCAAATAGCACACAATCGTTGTGGTTGCATTTTACATAAAAATCATATGGTTAAATTTCTTTGGTCTTGACGTCTGATTTCTTTCTAGTTCTCTAATAAACATTCAAACGAATGAAAAACTAGAGCGAATCGAAACGATGCCTTTCTCCTGGGTTTCAGCTTAAGTGAGGAGCAAAGCTTTTATTTTACATGACGTAAAATTACATATTGAGCTGTCCAAGAAGTTCACGCATTCGGTTTGTCTCCTAACCTTCATTGTCTATGAAAGCACAACCAGATCTTGCGAGTAACTTCGGCTTTTGCTCAAGGATTTTCGCCCAGAAAATTGGTACCAGGCTGGTCTGGGAGGATGGCTGCATTAACTCGATACATCGGTAGGCCACCCTATAAAGGCCTGATGTACATTCAGTCACCTCCAAACAAGCTTAGTGAAGTCGAATTCATGGTGCATCCCCGAGGGACTAGTCAACGCTGAGGAGGGCTTTAATCTTTTTATCCTAATTTATTCATTGCATCTTTGTGGAAAAAAATGGCCCGCTCGATTTTCCCAGGAATCCTGGAAAGGCATGATTCGACGCACGTGGCGACTACTGGGATCAAGATCGTAAAAATGAGAGTCTGTGCACGTTCTACGTGAGTCATCTCGACTCGAATGTGGCGACGATGCGGAAACTTTAGCCGGAATAAAGACATATAGCAATCTTGTGTATAATTCGATGTTTTTCTACAATAAGCAGACACGAGGTTGTTATTATAGAATTCATTAGGATACAATAGCTGGCGTTTCGGCGGTTTCGCCTTTTCCAGAGCCTGGAAAAGTCAAATTGACATGCGATCTACTCAGCCGAACACTTTCAAAACCCTTGCAGATAAAACTTAACAAACAAATTTGTATTCGCATAAGAAACAGCTTTATTTAAACGCCTACCGCTTATTTTTTGTAAGTACTTAAGTTGTTGGATAGCAGCCGCACAGAGTAATACATGGTCGATAACTGTGTCCGTGTCAGGCCATTGGATTAGCTCGAGGTGTGGCGCCAGGTCACGCGTGATGGCAAGACACTCCTCCTTGCGATTCATTTTTGGATTTTTGGAATTAATCCAAAATGTTTCAAGAGTTTTACCCGCTGATGTTCTCGATTCCTGCGTAGGGATAGTGACTCCTACCTCAAAATCTTCTCCGTTGTGTTCTTGCATCCTATGCGCGCCTAGTGGAGTATTTTGTTTCAATTTAGATTTACCGACTAGGTGTTCTTTTATGAGGGCGCAGAGCGGTCTACCCGTTTCGCCAACGTATCCGTCCCTGCACGCTTTACAAGAGATCAGATAGACTGTACCCGAACTCATACAATCACCGTCTCTACCATTAGGGCAAATTATGAATTTCTGGTTATCCATAGACGGTTATATAGGTGGTTTCGAACTAGCCGGCGTCTTAGTGTCCGCTGGTATTTCTGTCACTCTTACGAAATTTTCTATACCGATCCTTATTAAGCAACGTTTTATAGCTGCACTTGAAATAAAAGGCAAGAGGCAAGGAGCCTTGTTTTCTCTAGAATTATCACTCTGGGGCGTGAGTTTTCCTCTATGCCTATGCCGAGAAGCTACAGTTTCGTAACCATTTGAAATAGCTATTTGACGAGCCAGTTGGCGTTTTGCTATCCACCAACTGACTTAAATACTTACACCAAATAAACGGTAGGTGTTTAAATGAAGCTGTTTCTTATGCGAATACAAATCTATTTATTAAGTTTTATCTGCTAGGGTTATGAAAGTGTTTGGCTGGGTAGATCGCATCTCAATTTGACCTTTCCAGGCTCTGAAGAAGGCGAAAACGCAGAACGTCAGCTATTGTGTCCTAATGAATTCTATAATAACAATCTCGTGTCTGCTCATTGAGGAAAAACATCGAACCTTCCACCTTAGACATAAATGCAATGGCAATGCTTGGAGCCAGTGGTTGTCCCGTTGCCAACCCTCTTATTTGAGCGTAGTACTTTCTGGACCATCTGAAGATTGAGCAGCTCAAGCATTATTTTAAGAGTGCTATCAAGTGCTCTATCTTGAAGCCATACATGTTTATTTCTTCTTCGTGTTGTGTAAGGAGTTCGAATATGGCTTGCATTGCGGAGTCATTCGACACGTTTGTATAAAGGGCGGTAACGTCGAAGGACTACATCACGCACGCGACAACGACTGGGACAACGACTGGCTCCAAGCTTTGCCATTGCATTTATGTCTACGGTGGAAGCACCGGTGACTGATCTCGGGCCGCTACTCTACTGTAGGTATGTAGACGACTGCTTTGTCCTTTGCTCAACACAAGAGGAAATGGACAAATGCTTCGAATTGTTAAACGCACAGTCAGAGTATATCAAGTTCACCCTAAAAAAGCAGAAAGAAAAATGGCTTCCATTTCTGAACGTACAAATTCACCTATCAGAAAATGGCTACATTACAAAGTGGTACCGAAAGCCAAGTAGTCATGCCATGGGAGGGGCACATTATGCTTCCATGTGATTTCTGTGCGGTTGGTCTCTACGTGACATACTTAGTGGAAACCTCATAGAAAGCGGTGAGTGTGCAAAGCTGTGTTCAGTGTGATTGAAATCTTGGTTTAGAGTTTCTTTGCTTGGTTATGGAGGCGTCTGGCCGAGTAGATTGCTATCAACTTGACCTTTCCAGGCTCTGAGGAAGGCGAAATCCGCCGAAAAGTCAGCTTATTCGTGAATAAAGAATAATAACACCTCGCGTTTGCTCAACAAAAATACGAAGAATTACTTGATCAATGCCGAGGTTAATAGAAAGTCGGTCGTGGGAGTTACTTGCCTATAGTTCCCAGAATCGACTTTCTGGTAACCTCGGCATTGGAATATGAATGTGTCGTTTTCTTGTTCAGGAATTGAGAGGTTGTCATACAGCATACATTTACTTCCATAGAAAAACACAGTACAATAGAACACCAGCTGACGTTTCGGGACAATCGCCTTCATTAGAAGCCTGGAAGGTTAATACTGATATACAATCTACTAGACCAAACGCTTCAATAACACTTACAAAAAGACGAAAAACTCTTTGGTAATTACATGATCAACAGCTTCTCGAAAAACTCACCGCTTTTTCCGCGACTTCCAATGAGGAGGATTAGAACAGCTGATTATAGTCGCATATGGTTGACATCAGTAATCCATTGACACCATCCCACATTGATGCGAACATACGGGGTCGGGTCGCCTATGACCGCCGGGCATTCATCCCTGCTGTTCATTGTAGGATTTTTGGCATTTATCCAAAAAGCCTCAAAAAGTCTTCGCGCTGCTGTTTTGGACTCCTGTGCGAGGATATTGACTTTTACTTCAAAATCGTCTCCGCTATGCTTTTGTATCCTATGCGTGCCTAGTGGGGCGCTTCGTCTCAGTTTTCGTTTGCCATCTAGGTGTCCTTTTATACGGATACACAAAGGTCTGCCCGTTTCGCCAATATAATCATCTCCGCAATTGTTACAAGAGATCAGGTATATCGTACCTGAACTCATGCAATCACCGTCTCTGCCGTAAGGGCAAATTACGCAATTTGCTGTTTCACATAAACGGTCATACAGGCGGTTACGAACTAATTGACGACGTAGAATAGCTGGTGGTATTTCAACTATCGCTACCGATTCCTCTAGACCTGCCCTTCTTAAGCATCGTTTTATAGCTACGCTTGCTTCATCGCTTATGAAAGGCAACATAAACGGAACTTTCTTCTGGCTAGGTGTTTTGCTTGGGCGCGTTGCTCTTCTTCTAAACTTATCTGGTTGGGTTACTATTTCGTAGCCAATGGAGATGACTATTTGCCGAGCCAAGTCGCTCGATTGCAAAGACATTCGTTCTGCAAAACGCGGTTTAAAGGTAGATTGAAGAAGGGACACGAAGGGCACAGTGATTACACTTGAAAACCTACTGAGATACAATCGTAGTGGTTCAGGGCAATTTAAACCACGTATTTTTTTTGAGAAGTAAAGGGAACAGTGTAATGGGGGATGCCGATGGGCTGTTATTTTAAAGAGAAACTGATCGTCTTATCAGCACATTATTGGAAAGGAATTGGGAACAAAAACGAATGTGAGATTATATGCAGGTGCATTTTCCGTTTGTTGCAGATCGAACAATTTAGGCCGAACCAACCATCAAACGTTCCAAATCACAAGCTACAGCTGCCAAAGTGACCTATGTCTCCCTTCGCCATTAACTCAAAAATTTTTGAAAGATCTTCAAGAAGCAAAAAAGGAAGTCTGAGAATCATAGTAAAGAGAAGAGTTTTCAAAAAAAATCTTCAGAGAAAAAGGACCATAGGAAAGCGAAGAGTTTTCGCAGAGTAATCTGCGGAGAAGAAAATGCCTCATCGAATAGACAGTTAGCCGTTCTTTCTTGTATAACAAGACAGTCATAGAGTCATCAGCCATATGCGACTATAATCAGCAATTTCCTGATTTTTCTCATCAACAACCGTTCTGATTGCCATACCCGAATGAATTGTCGCATTGACAACACCCGGTTGTTTACACACTACGTTTTCTGTCCTTCACCATTGCCTTAGTTGCACAAAGAGGTTGTTGACAATGCATGTTTTCATCCCCAAGAAGGCGATATGTTATTGAGTTAGTGAACCGCGTATATACATGTCCGAAGAATCTTGTCCGTTTTTCTTTTATCGAAATGTCGTTACTACTGCTTGTATTGTTAGCAGTCGATAGCTGAAAACTTCAGGTCTTGTGATTATTGAAGTGGGATGGCAGATGAAGCCTACTGCTTGATAGTATACATCATAGTTGTGGTGTTGTAACTCATTGTGATAATCTTCAATGAACTCATGCTCTTTTTGTTCACCAGCCAAGCCGGACGATGAAACAATTGTGCGTTTTCGTTTCTGAAGACATATTCCATAACAGTAGGAGTGCCTAAATAGACCTTTTTCCTTTCCCTGAAGGGTGAAGAATTTTTGCCATGATTCCTCTCGGTTGTTTGTGTTGTTTCTTGCAACTACAGACTTTCTCCACCCCTTGGCAAGTATGTTATCATATTCGATATTCAAAAATAAGCAAAAAACGATCTCATAGCCAGTTTTGCTTTACAGCTTTTCTACGCACCATTTATCTTGTGAGCTCATGGAATCCAGTGTATTGAGAACTAAATCCTTGTTGTGTAACGATCTTCATCATTTCTCTGATATTTCAGCTTAAGATTAATCTTACCTTAACCGTTTACATTGCCGCGGAGAGAACTTGAAATGTTCTTAAGAATTGGCTTAGGCCAATTCTGAACTTCCTCAGGTTCTTTCCTTTCTGTTTGTGTTCCCTATACTGACTTCTCACCATCGTGTAGTGTTAGATTATTGTTCGGAATTTAAAGGCAGTAAAAAAGCAATCAAGAAATAAAATGATTGAAAAGCCAATGTTGTGCGATAGCGATAATGAGGTAATTTCAGAACAAAACGTAAGGAACGATATCAATAAACTACAGAATTTCAGCACTGATGTAGTTCTTAAATGACGCACTGTAATAAACTCACAATGATATTATGCTACGGTCTACAGTTCCACAATTCAATCGTTTGGAGAATGGGCGAAAAGGTAGGCCCTATTTGGAATCGACTCCAAACAAATAAAACAAGCAGAAAGATGAATCTACATTATGGCAGTCAAAAAGTTAACAGCCTAGGCTTAATGTGCTTCGACTGTGGACTCCGAGTAAATCTTATTTCACTATTTCACCACATCTCTGCCAATTAATGTCACAATTAGTCGATTTCTTCAGAGCTTTCGTCGTTCTTTTGCTGAATCTGTTGAGTTATGTTTGCTCTTTCTAATAACAACCCCATAGTCTGTAGTTGAGAAACAAGTCCTCGTTTAAGCAAGAATTTACTAACGTGCTATTTTCCACGCCATACATTTACCTCCGTTTGCACTTGACGTGTGTATGACTCAATTTTTTTTCGTAAAATAGCAGCAAGAGCCTCATATGGAACTTGGCATAAGACGGTTCCCGAGGTAACGAAATGTTTTCATTCTAAACATCATCGAAAATAAGCTCAAAATCTAAAACACGTAGAAATCGACTTGTTGCTTCTTTATTTACTTCGTTTTATTTCATTTGATCCGCCTTCACGTCTACTGTGCGGACCCCAGCACTTCTCGCATTCGATCCGTTTGCTCTCATCCGTCATCCACGAAGATCTTCCAACTTTTACGTGTGGTTTCGGTTGCTTCTTGAGGAGTTTGCTTTTGTCTTAAAAGTCGTAGAATGATGGCCGAGCAATTCTCCCTGGAGTCCTGGGATAACCGGGCTCGGGCATTCCCAGTTGGATTGCAGACAGTGATTTTTTCCCAGACAAATCCGATACCATTCTCCCGACCTCGGAAGGATGAGAGGTTTAGTTGGCCCGCCAGTGTAATCGAACTAGCACTATGCTTGTGATGACGGACATCACTACGACTGTGCTATCTGCCCCTCAACTTGTTGGAAACAATTTGCTTCTTACGGAAAGTGGTTGTAAAGTTTCCTCGCCTGGCCACCTACCTCCCACGTAGCGTTGCACTAACTAGCTTCTCGAGTAACCATCTGGATATCCATCAATGAACTTTACTTCTATCTGGGTCGAACCGGCTTCACGAATAATCATCCATCAAGGAGTGTAAAATGTGCGTCGTTGCTGGAACTGTTTTGCCAACAGTAATTGCTGACGGCAGTGGGAAAGAGAGGCATCTCCTACCTCTAATTTATCGATGTCAACAAACAGCCATCCGTTCGTAGCGATGGAGGAATTTCAAAATTTTTGTGTCACTTCACTTTTGCTCCCCGCGAAAAAATCTTTCAAGCGCAGCTGAGACGCGAGATCGGTTTACGAACCTTGGTCTTATAGATAATTTTGTGTAGTATTATATCGCTTTTCTTCACTAAGTACCGCATATCTGTTATCAGAAGTCGAGCCATACACCTTTGATGTTAAACCGGCCAGCGGTCCTTCATTGTTTGATGTGCTTATCAATGAGTAGTGAGAAAGGCAAAAATTTGGTACACTTACGCTTTATCAATGCTAACGAATGGGAAATGAACGCTTATTCGCTGAGAAGTGTAACTTTCTTCCATTCATTCATGTTTGCTATTCACCCAGAAATACTAACTAGAAAGTCTTATTTTTTTCCTCAACGAATAATCCACCCTTCAGCAGTCGATAATAATGTTAGTTAGTACACAGCGATTAGCAAATTGTTTTACTAGCTAACATTATACCGACTGCTACAGGGTGGATTATCCGTTGAAAACAAACTATTATTAACGTGTGGTCGTGCCAACAACAACCGTCCTGTGTAAAAGAGCACTGCCGGATGATCATTTCTCATTCGTACGGTGCTTTACTTACAAGAAGAGCCGTCTCGATGCGATTACGAAGACACCACATCGAGATAACGAGCAACTGTGGACCACCGACATGGATCATTGGCTCTGATAATGACCGTCGGATCACATCGTCGAAATGTTAGGGAAAATAATTACATTCATCAACCTCGCGTAATCTCAAAAATTTAAAAACATGTTGATTGTTTCACTACCTAGGTTAAACGACGGTCGGTTTGAAAATTAGGAAGTCATTATTCCCGAAGTGACCTGGGTAATTACTTGGGTTAAAATAAAGCGTGTATAAGATGAAGCCTATGCGCACAATTTTTAAAAGAAAAAGGGAAGTGAAATGCTTCGGTTTATAGACAAGCTTGCACGAGCTTCTTGTTAACCTCTATTGTTATTAAAGTTTCGGCATCGCGATTTTCATCAGAGCGGCAGTGATTCTTGTCCTGTGCTTACAGCAATTGCTTCCGTATTGCGGTTTCAGTCTCTGTAGCTGTCGCATCAACCCAAATCCAGCATGGTGAAGCACTTAGCAAATGAATTAGGATCACCCGCGCTGCCTTTCTGTGACTACATGACTATCCGTGGGAAAATGGCCTCACCTTACTGAGCAGTTCCTCAGAATGCACAGCGGACCTTGATCTATTGCCAACCGAAACTATTTGCTTCTTCGGCGGGTATGCATCCTGCAACATACGGATTAGTACTAAGTGCCATTTGGCTAAGCAATGGATAATCAAGCTTTTAGTTTTTGTCCGTTTTTTTCAAGAAGCAAAATCGCTGAAGATTTTTTGCAGATTGCGGTAGGATATGAGCACATATTACCATACTTGAACCAAACTGGTCCCACGAGCGGTGATCATAAATCGAAGAAACAATTTGAGACTGTGCTGAACATCGCATCTTGATGGAAGGCTGCCCACCTGCCCAAGTATACAAATAGGCCTACTTGCTAGTGGCAGACTATTTCTCCGTATTCTGTCCTACATGGTGACTTCGTTCGTGTGCAATTGTGATTGTGACATGTAAGCTAGGTTCACTTCATTTAGATTCTAAGTCAAACGTGTATTAATACGGAAATGTGGTGTTTATGAAATTCTGAATTCGCTATGGCCGCAGGTCGAACTAATAAAAGAAAGGCCTCTCTCCACTAAGCTTAAACGAAACTCCATATTCTTCCCGCTTTTGGTTAAGACGTATCGAAGTGATTGACAATCTCTACCCTATCCTCACCCTATGATTTGCTCATTGTGACAGAATCGTAGGCTTGCTATGCTGATAATTGAAGAGAAGTTAAAAAAACACGGCCTTTTAACAATTTCTATAAAATTTGTTTTCGCTCTGCCTAATCATTCTTTGATTTCTTGTCATTTGAATCATAACTAATGGCTGTAATTAACTTATTGACTGAAACTATAACTAACTTGCTTGCTTTCATATATTTCATACAAGCAGTAGATGCTTAATCTGATTTAGTTCTGTTCACTATACCTGTTTAATTTTATTTGTACGACCTTGTAAACCGTTCTTTTTGAGCTGATGCCTGGTTGGTATAGGTCTTCGTTGTTGTTGTTGTTGTTGTGGTTGTCGTTAGTGTTGGTGTTGTTGGTCAGTGGCTGACGTTTCGGCGATTTCGCCTTTCTCAGAGCCTTGCTGTTACTAGTGGGACTCGTTTAATATTTACTTACTTGAACACTTGAATATCCCGTCTTCACTGGTTGTGCGGGCTCAGCACAATCTACACCTTTCGGAGATTTGCTGGTTAAGCCAATGTAGTTCCCTGGTGTCCAGAGGTCAGCCACCACAGGCAGCCGCGGCCCTTGTGGATCACAGGGAGATTTCCCACCATGCGACCTTGCTACCAGGAGGGTAATGGGTCCTGACATTGGTTTACTCTTAAGTTGAACGCCCCACTGTACATCGCAGCCACCCAGGAACACCTCCGAGCCACGATGAGGCGGTAAAACGTTGGAAGGCGTTTAATATTTCATTTTATTTAAATGAAGAGCCTAGTTACAGGGCAAACTGGCATTGTTGGTTTTTGTTCTAAATGTGCAGCTTTATATCAAGTTTGTCTATGTAATATCTGAAAAGTTTACTCTAAACTTGCCCACTGTGGAGCGATGGAGAAGTTGATTACAAGAGCACGAGATCGAACGGATGAGTGTGTGTGAATGCAGCTCTACAGCGCGCCTCTGAGCACTGTACTACGCACTATTCTATTTAGCCAACCACTACTTTTCTATTCTCCTTGGCAATAATAAGAAGGAAAATTTTTAATAATCGCACACTCTCTATAATACTTGGAGCGATTAAATAAAGAAACGACGCTTGGTGTCAAACGCTTTTTAGATTCACTCATTTATTAAGTGGATCACAAGTGAAACGCTTAGCAGGTGAAGGATTTGGAAAGCTCTTTTTTTAGTCCCAGTGTTACCTTGGAAATTTTGTATTGAACTTAGGAGGAACGCTGTATTCTACCTTTTTAGTCCAGGTTATCTCGATCCAAAAAGGGGTAGCCTATCTCAATTTTGTTGTCGCGTTGGATTTTTCTTGCTAGAAGGATAAGGCGCTTATTATGCGGGTGATTAATTGCGTATGAGCACTAATGACTACTAGTAATTACTCAGCGCTGTCAACTGCTGACTGTTTTTCATAGAAACAGATTCCTTCAATTATTCTTTCTCTAAGAACTATAATTCGACAGCGAATTTCTTCATTCAAATCACCTGTGACACTCCCAAGTCCGACTTTCTATTAACCTCGGCATTGATTGAATATATCTTTCTACTTCTGTTCAGCAAACACGAGGTGCTATTTTATTTCTTTATTTACGCACAAGCTGACGTTTCGGCGGATTTCGCCTTCCTCAGAGCCTGGAAGGGTCAACTTGACAGCAATCCACTCGGCCAAAGACCTCCATAACCAAACAGAGAAAACGCTAAACCAAGATTTCAATCACATTTAGCATAGCTCTGCACACTCACCGCTCACCACCACACTCACCTGCACACTTCATTTTTTTAATTTATTTTTTTTATGTTATTTTTTTTTATTTCCCACTATATCACCTGTGACATTTCAGAAGATCTGTGTAGTTTTGATGCTCTTTAGGTTTTCCGTGATCAGTTCTTAATAGACGTTTTGCATATCGCAGTAGCTCTTTATGGTTTTCCTGAATGACGTGGTGTGATGTTCTTCGATAAATGAGCCAATTTCACGATTTCAGTTGTCAACAACCTTCTGAATGCCATTTGGAGTGGATTTATGCCATGGAAACACGAAGTTGCTTACAGTACATATTCTCCTTACCCAACCCATATTTCCGACTCTCAAACATCAAACAGATTATTCGTAAAGCACGTTTAGCTTAATCTAGATCCTTTGTTGAAAGGTCAAAAGGTGGCATTTTCGAGCATTCTTCGTATACCTTTTAGGGCCTTGCAAACAAATATTAATTTTCATCACGTTGCGTTAAAAAGAACCAGGCATATGTATTCGATAACTTCAGAACCTTGAAGCCGTTGAATTGGGATGGCACACAACCTTTATTATCTGATAGTAGACATCATACTTGTATTGCTTCAGCTCACTGTCATCATTTGCAATGGATTTATTCTTTTCTTATTTACCAGGTAAGCATGACAGGGGAGCATCCGTGACATTTGTGTCGTTTTATTCTTGAAGCTGTCTTCCTGGAAGTAGAAATGTCTAAATATGACATTTCCTTTCCTTTAAGAGAGAAGAGCCCTCGCCAAAATTCCTCTCGACAACTGGTGGTACTTCTTACGATTACTGATTTCGTTCACGCCGTTGCAAGTAAGTTGGTTTGTTTGATATTTGAAGTTCTGAAGAAACGCTGATACACATTCAGCTTTGGATTTCAGCGCTTCCGTATACCATTTATCTCATGATATCATGGGATCCATTCTATTTAAATCTAAATTCGTACTTTGTAATCATCTCCACTCTTCCTATGATTATTCAACTGAAGATTAACCTCACCTTAACAACATCGATTGCTGCGGAGAGAACTTTGGTATGATACTTCTCAAACAACACTTTCCCACCAACAATAAGAATTTTCAGGCTCTGTACTTCCCAGTCGTATTCCGCAGCCTGTCCACGCGCTCGTATGCAGTGTTCAGCTTGTTGTGTGGGATTTTGTTAGCAGTACTGGACGTTATCTTGGAATTTTCACTGACACCTTTCAACAGTGCTCTCAACTGTGTGGCTATCGGATGTTTTCTGAGTGAAACTTTCCGCTACTATTGGGGAATCAGCAATATGGTGAACTTGTTTTTTAAAGCCGTCTATATATCTGTTAAATGTACAATTTTAGGTTATGGGCATGGTGGTAATTGTTTTGATGATCTTTATTCTGATGAAACTGCGTGCTCTTGGCCAAAGACCACAGCCACTTAGAGTTGCGAAGTCGAGAGAAAACAGATTCAAGCAGGTATTACCGTTATTTGAATTGTACTGCCAATGATTTGTAAAATTTAGGCCAATCGTCGCAGCGTTGGAATCCTCCTTACGTCTTTGGTAGCCGTTATTCTTCCAAGCGTAGGTGCCGGTCTAGCTAAAGCGATAGGCTTCCCTGTTTTAATCACCGCTGGTCCATTCTATATTGTTGGATTGCTCTGCGCTGGTAAATTGTGTGTGGTTTTCGGGTAGCGAAACTGTATTGTTGAAGTAAATGATATATGTTATAGGCGCATGCAACAGTGTCGTATACGTTGCACTTAATAAGGAAATGCAAGAACTGGCGAAGACGTTCATCACCTGCAAAACACCGTCGTTCTTTATGAATGTAACCGCTGTCAAACCTTTGTCTACAGTTGGAAGATAACACTGCGCTTGCACTGTGTTTTATTATGTATAAGTCAAAAAAGAGATGGCCTTCTTTGTATGAAATTTGGTAGAGCTAACGACGGTTCATGCATTGTAGTGAAATAGGACTAGCTACAGGTTACAACAGGAATAAGAAACGTAGGCAACGCACACTTCCGATGAAAGGAATAGTGAAATGATCTATTGCATAAACGTGAGACGGAAAAGGAATTTAAGTGGTGGCTTTTTTGACTGGGAAGCTTCCACTTACTGTGACTTCAATACCACATCGAGGTACCTGTTGTTTAAACTGAAACAAGCTGTTTGTCAAAATACTGTAATCCGATAGTTATGAAACATTGTCAAATATCACCACTAAGATTGTCAAAAAACATGTAAGAAATTAAATCTAGGAAATGTAGAGCCCAACCTTTCAAGTCTTTCAAAAATATCACTTTGCAATTTCTGATTCACTCACGATCACATTGTGTTCAGCTGCACTAATTTTCCTCTAGTTACCCCAGCGCGTCCCTATTTGAATGGCTCTATTTGTCGCGGACGTGTGCGAGAGTAGCCCAATTGATTCTGTTCGCTCTATGAGCTCACTGAGCATCACATCGTTTTCCTAGGACCTCCGCCAAAAACTGCTACCAACGAGTCGGTGGCCTTCCTGTTCAGAGTTGGCCTTCCCAAGGAATCAGATCGCTAACACCTGTTGTCCATCAGTTGTCGTTCAAATAGATCACGTGCCCGGTTCTCCTGGTTTTCGAAATATTATGATGCAGAATGCCGTCTCCATTCTTTAGCCGCTTACGTAGTTCGGTAGTTCATATTCCCTCTCTCACTTGTGTGGATTCGAAATTCCCCAGCACTAACACACATGACTCGGCTTTCGATAGGGCTCACTGATGCTCAACTGTACTTGCATGGCGACCTGTTTCGAGGCGTGGATTAAAGCAGGAAGAATAAAAGAATCAAAAAACGGCGAGAATCTAGTGTTTTTTAAAAAGGGCTTTCTTTTGATCTCGGCATAAGTAATCAATAATTGCGTCGTTTTCTTGTTCAGCAATGGCGAGGATGCTATACGGTATACATTTGCTTCCATGCAAAAACACAATACAATACAACAGTAGCCGACGTTTCGGCAGTATCGCCTTTTTCGGAGACTGGAATGGTATGCTGATATACAGTTTATCAGGCCAAACGCTTTAATAAGACTTACAAAAAGACGAAAAAACTCTATGTCAATTACAAGTTCAACATTACATGATTACATGATAACATGATCTCGAAACACTCACCGCTTTTTCGTGACTTCCTATGAAGAAGGTTAGAACAGCTGATTATAGTCACATATGGTTGATGACTGCATAACCCCACATCAGAAATTGATCGGAAGACACAGGGCCAGGTGGCGTGTGACCTCTGGACATTCCTTCTTGCTATTCATTGTAGAGTTCTTGTCATTTATCCAAAAAGCCTCAGGAACTTGGCACGCTGGTGTTTTAGTCTCCAATGCCGAGGTTTATAGTCGATCCTGAGAACTGCAATCGAAAATATTCTATTTTAGTTATGAGCTTATCTGAAGCTGCTAAACAAATCTTATTCACTAGCTTTTCAAACTCTTTGTGTTCTTAAGAGCAGAATCTCGAAACATTATCAGTTATTTTGCTGAGGTTAGTGAATGTCGCTTTCCAAATAGTATTACTTCTCAAATATACTACAATACACCTTTAGATTCGTAGGTTTATAAATCGACTTCACGTCTCTGCTGCACTTAAAAGAATTTTTTTCGTGAGGAACAAAATTGAAGTGACGCAAACAATTTGGAATTCCTCTATCAGTAGGCACAGGTAGCTATTTTTGGCGACAATGATAAGTTACAAGTAGGACGATGCCTCACCATTATCACTGCCGTTAACAACTACTGCTGGCAAAGCAGTTTCAGCACCAACGCACATCTTTCCATCGTTGATGGAAGATTGCTTGTGAAGACAGTACGACCCAAATAGAAATTAAGTTCATTGATGGATGCCCAGCCAATTGAAGAGGTCAGCTAGTTATGAAAGTTTTGAAAGAGAGCAGGTGAACGTGGAAATAAGATCAGCACAAAGTTCTCAACGCTACGCGTGTTTTGAGAACGCCTTTGGACAATGAATGCACTTATGATTTTCTTGTGGCCCCAGGCACTTTGATCAGCGATCGGCCACCGCCACATCATCAGCGCGGGCTCGCAAAGAGGGTTGTGTTCTCGAATCGCTCGTTTCAAGTTCAGTATTCTATTCCGAGGCCTGTCCTCATACTTTCACCCTGTCCTTAAATCTGAATTCTTTTCGGAAGACGCAATAAAGTAGGAGTTATGTTCCATCGAGTAAGAAATTGGGGAAAATTGCAATATTGGTGTGACAGCAATAAACGAATACTCACCATTTTACTAAAAAGTTTTCCCTTTGATGCAATGGAGATCAATGGTGTTATACTATCTTGACCAGAAGACTAATCTCTTTGAAGCGATGCTTAAATCACATGTACTTGAGAATTAACACATTCACAAATTGGAAGAAATTATGGGACGATTCTATGCATGAAATAAGAGACAGAATTCTTCTCAGAGCACAAGGTAGCAACCGTTCAAGATTTTTATCAGACTGCATTCGAATAGTCGGAATGATGAGAGCTATGTGGGTTGCAATGTTGCCGGCTCAGATGGCTGTTCCGTTGGCATATTTAAAGTTGTAATGCTTCGGACATCCACAAAACCGTCGATCCACGTTTTGTTGATGACTGCCGATTTGGAGCACCTGTAGTGAACCATGTAAAAACTGCAAAATATACGGTAGTGGTAGCATTCTAATGAATATACCACTGAACTTGTTAGAGACCTACCCTGTGTCTCATAAGTCATTGAAGACCTTCAATTATTACAAAATAGTAACTTTCTTTCTACAAAACAATGTATTTTATTTTTTAACTTTTTCGTTTTTTTTTCATATTTTCTAATTTGCATAGGACTTACAGAGGTAAGCACGCTGTAAATTGGTTTTCTTTTACGGTTACAAGGAATCTCGTGATAATTAGCAATCTGATAAAATTCCAAAGAAAGCCAGATTTGAGAGTTAGAAGTCATACTATGCCACAGTGGGGAGAATCAATAGTCGAACATGAGTTTTTTAGAAATGGAAGGAAACAAAAGTTGTTGCAGTTGTGGGTGCCTGAAATACATCCTTCCGGTATTCATGACGATATAAAATTTTTGTTAATGATAATTTTATTATAACATCATATACGAAATTGTGCGAGTCTATCTATAACACTTTGGAAGTCACTTTTACGTTGAATGGGAAGCTATTTTTCTTTTTTACACGACCCGTCCTTCACATCTACTGCACGGATCACCGCGTTTTTGTATTCGACTTGTCTCCGCATACCTATCGTCCATATAGATCTTCGAGCTTTCCGGGCCTGGTTTTCGCAGCCTCTTGAGGTTTGTGGTATCCCGAATGTCGTTGAATGCTAACGCTGGTAGAGCCGACTGCTCTCGGTTTTCTGGCATAGCCGCGCTTGAGCGCGGACAACTGGATTGCAGAGAGTGGGCTTTCCGAGTAAAAGTCCGGTACCATTTCTCCAACCATGGAACGATAGGAATTTTGGTGGGCCTGGAGTGGGACCGAACCAGCAGCCTGCTCGTGATGGTCGCCGTCACTTCCACCGTGCTACCTGTCCAAAATAACAGTATAAAAAATATGAGATATAACGAAATTTAAAGCACAAAATGTGACGCATAAAATTGTTAGAAGGAAGTAATGTTGCAAACTGCATATGGAGATGGTGGATTGAAATCGTTGTGTTCAAAAGGGTTATTAAAGAGATTCGGCAAAATTAAGAGAGCGGTTCTGCTCGGTTTGGCGAGCACTGGCACACTCAAGCCAGTTTGTGACGATTATTAGTCCGGCATTTTGAGAAAATCATTGGAATTTTTGAGGAATAACAGTGGTTTTCTCACAACGTCACAAAATCGGAACGTTGTTGGAAAATTCACTGTGAAAAATCGGAATATCGTTGTATTTAAAATTATGCTTAGTAGTCATTACCCAGGCTTCTTTATCAATTTCAAGGAAGATTACTTTGCCGTAGGAATGCGAACCTATTCGAACAGCAGGAAAGCAAATATAGAGCAAAAAAACTAGTGAAGACTTTAAAGAGGATAAACGTAAGAGAAAATCGCTGTGGGATTTCCGAGCTGATAATGAATACGAATGGATTATGAGAAGTGCTGCGCTGACCATTTTTAGCTCATACTCAGCATCTTGGAATATTAAGCTAAGACAACGTTAATAAACAAGGTTTACTCCGCTAACCTTTCGACGCCTTCCTGTTCCTCAAAGCCGATCATCCGAGTCGAAGGTCCACAGTCCTTCTTACTGTCGATTTGGTGTGTTCGTCGTCGCATCGACTCGTATTTTGTTCAGTAAAGCACTGCTAAAATGAAGCAACGTCACCCGACACCGCTGTTTCATTCAGGATGGTTACTCTCGATAATGATTGGAGTGGATAATAAATTGTTTTTTAGTGAAAAATCCATCCTGCAGCAGTCGGTATCACATTAGCTAGCACATAGCACATCTAGTATATATCTATGTAAACCTTCTTACGAACTGTCCTTATAAAGCTGATAAGAGGTTAGTATATGTTTGTTGCTGTTGTTGTTGTTGTTGTTGTTGTTGTCGTTGTTGTTGTTGCTGTTGTTGCCTGATGGCAGACGTTTGTGGGACTTCACCCCTGGACGTGTTAATTGTATCAGTGGTCCTATGGTGCCGTGAAATATCTATTGTTGAAACGAAGATCTAAAATATAAAGAAGCGCTTTTTTAAACTACTCCCCATTTTGTTGCTTATGGGACCTCCTGCGTGTTGTTCATGTGGGATGACGGGTGAGGCCGATCCACGTCAGAACGTGTGATAGTGAGGCATTCCTCTTCCGTGTTCATATCTAGATTTTTGAATGATATCAAAAGAAACTCAAGAGTGTTGTGCGTTGAGGTTTTTGATTCCTGCCCTAGAATCCGGGCAGTAACTTCAAAATTATCGCCGCTGTGGCCTTGTGTTCTGTGGGCACTTGCAGGAGTACTTCGTCGAATTTTATCTTTCCCTTCTAGATGTTCTTTTACACAAATTGGTCTACCCGTCTTCCAATGTGTTCTTAACCGCATGCCTTGCACGAGATCACGTATACTGCACTTGAACTCATTCAATCCTCTTCTTACCAGTGAGGAATGATTGCACAATTTCCTGAGCTGCACGGAGGATCAAAGGTACTTTCGGACAAATTGAGATGTAGGATATAAGGCGAGAGGTCAAGAACCCGCACACGACTTTCAAGACCACTTGCCTTAGGCACCTCTTAATGACCTCTTAACCCTTTTATTTACTGCCTTTTTCTTCTTAATGGCAGGGTATGTTGCGAAATATAACTCGTATGAAATGCTGAGATATTTGCAGAACTCTGGACCGCAGGTGTATGCGGTGGGGAACGAACGTGCTATTGTCCTTTCCGGGGAGTGGGACGAAATGGGACGAATAAAACATGGTTCGTTTTATTCGAATGACGTATTTGAGGATCTCACTGTTTTCTTTCACGAAAACCACATATGCGATTGTTCAGGAGTTAATGTCGTATTTGCGCACGGCTTGTCAGCTCAACAACTAATGGTTGTGTATAATGCTGAGGTATTTGCAGGTGTATGCGGTGGGGAACGAATGAGCTATTGTCCTTTCCGGGGAGTAGCACAATTCACCACCACACCATCCGGCTCCTTCGTTTTGCCTGTCTCTCAGCTAGTTCTACTGATCTTTTGCCATCAGCAATCACCCGTCAATGGGATTGGTCTGGGGAGCCCAAATCGGCATTGAACCCAGTTAAGCTGAGGCTTAGTTATAATCACAATCTTAACCCTTTTATTTACTGCCTTTTTCTTTTTAATGGTAGGGTATGTGCGAAATATAACTCGTATATAATGCTGAGATATTTTGCTGCTGCTTGGGCTCTCTAGATCAATCCCGTTGACGGGTGATTGCTGATGGCAAAAGATCAATAGAACTAGCTAAGAGACAGGCAAAACAAAGGACACGGATGGTGTGGTGGTGAAGTGCGCTACTCCCCTGAAAGGACAATAGCGCGTTCGTTCCCCACCGCATACACCTGCAAATACCTCAGCATTATACACAACCAATAGTTGTTGAGCTGACAAGCCATGCGCAAATACGACATTAACTCCTGAACAATCGCATATGTGGTTTTCGTGAAAGAAAACAGTGAGATCCTCAAATACGTCATTCGAATAAAACGAACCATGTTTTATTCGTCCCATTTCCAAAATCTCGAACTCTCTGACTGCTTTGATGATCACATGAAAAAAAGTACAGAAAGTGAAGAAAATTTTAAGCGGCATCTCTCTCTACACTGATCTCATTTAGTTCGTGGCCTCTTTTCCCTTAAATGAGCTTTGCTCTTTAGATAGTCGAGTAGTGAAATTCGATGAGAAATCAAGTGCCTCGTTCATCTGCCCATTTATTCTGCGCCCAGATCTACGGTGAAATATCGCTTCTGGAGATTTTCTAAATGACCCGACGCCATATTTCAAATTGTGGGCACCCCAGTACTTTTTATGCTCAATCGTTTTTCAAAGATCCCACAACTAGGAAATTCTTGGAATTTTTTGCAGGTAAATCCTTGCTTTTTGAGGTTTCGTTTCTTTTGTGATTGTTGCTGAGCACTACCTAAACCAATTCTCCCCAAAATCCTGAGATGGCCGTGCTAATTTAAAGACGCTTGTCCCATACAGGTCTCACACAAGTCTCCAGACACTGGAAGAATTGAAAGCTTGGTGAACCCGGTGTGGTGTCAGAACTGCGGCGAGGAGACTCCTCGATTTTCTGCGTATGCATCACTCCCACATTGATACACTTCCAATTTGGCCGATTTAGGACTTCTTACTAGTTCTGGTCTCATTACAAACAATAACAATTTAAATAGTCTCGTATAAAAAGAGGTATGCTTTGCAAAGCCCTCCCTAATGGAAGCAAACTGGAGCAAGTGGATGAGTCTCGTCATTCTCGTATGGGGAGCAATTGGGTGATAGTAGTTGCGTGTTGAAGACGACAGCCGATGACGGATTTTGCACTGATGGTCCCTACTTACTATTTCTGCCAACAAAGACTTTTGCACCTATGTTTCGAAATGACCAGTGCTCTTATTTGAAAATAGAAACAAAAAAATTCGGAGGCTAAATGCTTCGAATTTCATGGGAAGACATAGCCACAGAACAGAAGACTGGAACATTGCCTACTCAGCTAGCACAAAGCGTAGTAATATTTCGAAACCGACTTTCCTCGAACCTCGGTATCACTGATCAATATGTATTCTTTTTTTGATGAGCTTACACGAGGTTGATAATGATGTTTATTTTCGGCTAACGTTTCGACTTCTTCGTCTTCCTCAGAGCCGATGATCCGAATCGATGGTCCTCGCTTGTTATTCGTCTCGACGTGGCAGCTTTGCCTTCGTGTCGAGTCAGGTCTTCTTCAATGAGCCATCTCCTCGAATGAGGCATCCTTACTCAGTGATGCCCTTTTATACACGATGCTGATGGTGGATATAATGATAATGTTCGGTGGTAACAACTTGTATTTCTTCAGGACATACATCATTGCGCACATCACGCAGAAGTCGGTGTTTTTATCAGCTAGCACAAAGCCTAGTAATATTTCGAAACCAACTTTCCTTGAACCTCGGTATCACTAATCAATATGTATTCTTTCTTTGATGTGCTTACACGAGGCTGATAATGATATTTATTTAACTCCCACGACCGACTTTCTATTAACTTCGGCAGAGCACCTGATGGCACTCTTAAAAGAATGCTTGAGCTGCTCAATCTTCAAATGGTTCAGAAAGTACTACGCTCAAATAAGGCAATGGGACAACGACTGGCTGCAAGCCTTGCCATTGCATTTATGTCTAAGGTGGAAGCACCGGTGACTGATCTCGGGCCGCTACTCTACTGTAGATGTGTTGACGACTGCTTTGTCCTTTGCTCAACACAAGAGGAAATGGACAAATGTTTCGAATTGTTAAACGCACAGTCAGAGTATATCAAATTCACCTGAGAAAAGCCGAAAGAAAAATGGCTTCCATTTTTGAACGTACAAATTCACCTATCAGAAAATGGCTACATTATAAAATGGTACCGAAAGCCAAGTAGTAAAAACATCTTGGTTCATTACCTCTCCTCTCACCCCTCTCACACGAAAAGGGCGCTTATAAGAAACATGTTTCGAACAGCAACCAACGTGTGCACGGGAAGAGAGCAGAGAGAGGAGTTCCGGAACTTGGCACGGCAAATAGCAATTTCTAATGGCTACGAAATTGTAGCTCTGGATAGGTGTAGAGAAATTCCTAGGCTTCCAAACGACAACTCTAGCGATAGAAGGGTCCCGTTTGTCCTACCCTTCATCTAAAATGGTATAAGTACAGCTATAAAACGCTGCTTAAGAAGGGCGGGCTTAGAGAATTCGGTGAGCGTAGTTGAAATACAACCGAGTAATCTTAAGCGCCAGCTAGTTCGTAACCGCCTATATGACCGTCTATGTGCAACTCAAAATTGCATAATTTGCCCCAGTGGTAGAGACGGTGATTGCATGAGCTCGGGTATAGTTTATCTGATCTCCTGTAAGACGTGCGGTGACGAATACATTGGCTACCACGTCGAGACGAATAACAAGGGAGGACCATCGACTCGGATCATCGGCTCTGAGGAAGACGAAGACGCCGAAACGTTAGCCGAAAATAAACATCATTATCAACCTTGTGTAAGCTCATCAAAGAAAGAATACATATTGCCTACTCAGTTATAAACAGCTTTCACTCCTTCAATTCTTGAAATATTGAACACCAAAATGTATCACATTTTGTGTCAGAGTTGAGAATCGTTTCCTTTTTTGAAAAATTTCCTTTTAGAATCAAAGATTTCGGTGGTGCCGCTGCTCGTTTGTACATGTGCAAGGCTACATTCGATAACGAACTCGTTGAAGGCTACGGAGATGCTCAAGTATTTGGCTACACTCTAGCTAATGAATGAAATCACACTTTGATATTAGTTTTGAGTAACTTCACCTTTATAACTTTCTGTTGACACCATTATTTTTATTAACAAATGTCATTATCCAAGTTATGCTTGTTGTTTGCTCTGACTTGGTGAAAGTTCGTGATGGAGCAGGCTTTGGTTACAAATTAGGAGATATTTGTCATCTCTATCTCGCTTTTCTTCATGATACTTCTGTTGAGCATAGAATCTATTTAGGTGACGGGTGAGACGTTTCGACGGATTCCGTCTTTCTCAGAGCCTGTAAAGATCAAGTTGACTGCAATCTACCCAGCCAAACACTTTTATAATCGAACAGAGAAAATGTTAAGCCAAGATTTCAATAACATTGAAAACAAAATAGCTTCTTCACGCAATCATTGCTTTCTATGAATCTTCCACTGAGTGTCACGTGAAAACCAACCGCACAGAGTTCACATGGAAGCGTTATGTGCCTCTCACATTAAAATATCGGCCTTAAATACTGCGCGAGATCATCCGTGACCACGAGACAATCGTACTTGCGGTTTATTTTCGGATTCTTTATATGTATCCAGAATGCTTCCAGAGTTTTGCGCACTGGTGTTTTCGATTCATGTCCGAGGAAGGTAACTTCTACTCCAACATCTTCCTCGCTATGTCTCTGTGTCCTATGTGCGCCTCGTGGAGTATTTGGTTTAACTTTAAGTTTACCGACTAGGTGTTCCTTTATGCGAATATAAAGTGGTCAACCTGTTTCGCCAATGTACTCGTCTCTGCAAATGTATCCGAACTCATGCAAGCACCGTCTCTACCGTTGGGACAAATTATGCGGTTTTACGTTGTACATAGACGAACATACAGACGGTTTCCAACTAACTGGTGTCATAGAGTGGTGATTCAGTCACTGCTACCGATTTCTATAGGCCAGTCCATCTTAAGCAACGTTTTATAGCTAAATTTGTTTCGTTTAAAATAATGGACAAGATAAACGAGACCTTATTATCGCTAGAGTTGTCGTTTAGGGTTTAGGTTTTCCTCAACACTTATCCCAAGGAGTTACAGTTTCGTAGTCATTGGAAATAGTTGCTTGCGATGCCAATTTCCGGGATTCCTCATTCTCGTTCCTTCTTGTGCACGCTGGTGGCTGTTCGAAACATGTTACTTACAAGCGTTCTTTTTGTGCGTGAGTGGTGAGAGGAGAGGCAATAAACCAGCGTGTTTTTATTACTTGGCTTTCGGTACTATTTCGTAATGTAGGTGTTTTCGGATAGGTCAGTTTCAACGTTCGGAAATGGAAGCCAGTTTTCTTTCGGTCTCTCCCTGGTAAAATTAATATACTCCGAATGTTTACTGAATAAATTAAAACATTTGCTCATTTCCTCTAGTATGGAGAAAACGGCAAAGCAATTATTTGTACATCTCCGCCTTGGAGATAAATGCTATATCAAGACTTAGTGGCAGTCGCTGTTCTCTCGTCAACCATTTCATTTGTGCGCAATACCACCCGGATCACCTGAAGAATGAGCAGTTTAGGCACTCCTTTGTGACTGTTATCACCTGTTGAATCTTGAAGCCATACATGTTTATTCTTAAATCCTGTTGCACAGAGTTCGAGGATGGTTTGCATAGCGGAAGAATTTGACGCGTTTGCATAAAGAGCGACAACATCGAAAGATTCCATTACGTACGTGTTGCTAGGGCACCGTAGACGATCCTGGAGCATCTGTGTGTTCGTTAGATGGACTGGAAAGCGTTTTAACAATTAGGTAAGTAGTTGGGTTAAGAACTACGTTACGTTATGCATTGGCCCGTCTACGCAGATATTGTTTGAAAAGCCAATCATACTTTCTAATAATAATACCATTTGACGAACTTGAAGGTCAACCCACGATGCCAGTTTGATGACTGGCACGATTGCCAAGCATCGCTTTGAGTCAAATTGGAAGAGTATTATATGGAACGTATGCTTTTTCTGCAGATGTACTAGCCCGTGAAACTATCTATCTCACTAGCTTTATTCGATGCCATAAAACACTTGATATTTCCATGTGGTGAAAAATCACCATCCTACTACGAGACACTTGATTCGTAATAATTGTGGTATCCGCCATAACCTTATACCTTGAGGAAAACAGTTGATTCGCACACATATATGTTGACACAAATGCTTTAAAATTGAACGTGAATTACTCACTATCTGCCAGTTTCGAACGAATTTCTACCTATGCGGAAGGTTCGAAGTCAAATTTAACTCAAGGATCTTGTTCTATGGACTTCGCCCATTTCCCTGACCTATGTGTAACTTAGAAGAAAGGATATGTGCTCATTGAGAAATTTCTTTCCTTTATAGGTCACTGATGGTCGTTTGCTATTCAAAGCAGGAGCAGAAGGCGATGCTGATGTGTAGAAGTGTCGCGCAGAGACGATGCCGTACCATTGGACACGCGGACCGTCCTGAACATCAGCTCAGAAAGCACAAGCACAGGCAAAAACGCAGCCACTAGGCCCTATGGAGTCATCGACGGCGTTCTGCGAATGCGAGATCGGCGAGACGGAAGATGCGTACACCATCGTTGACGCAATCTCTCTTTGGATCGCGGAGTCCTCGGTCACTGCCCATTCATTAACCCATTGCCGGTCTATCAAGACTATGCAGCAATGTCAGAGTCATGTTTGCATGAATATCAAATTCACTTGCAACCCAGTGTTTTACGTTTATTTTCCTCGTGTTTTTCGCCTTGTGTAGTGCCTGAGTAGAGGCTGCCATTCTTTCCCTCACCGATTACCTTCTTGGAGCAGCTACTTTTCTGCTGTGCATATTTACGCCTTAGTATGTAACGAGCGCTTTAACATAGACATCAATTGCCCTATTTTGCGAATAAATGTTTGATCATTAGTGGCAGGTGAACTTACTGCATGAAATTTCCCTGTCACCTACAGTTCTTCACTAGTCCGCGAATTTCTGACCCCTACCGCTTTCATTTCTCGTTGCTCTATGAGAAAACTGCACAACTGCGTTCCATAAGAAAGTGATAAAGCGTGAAAAAAGGCTTCAGATACTAGTGAATTATTGGGAAGAAAAGTAGAAATGTGAGCGTGGTACAAATAAATAATGAATCGAGTGACGGCCATTTGAGAAAACTTTTGGCCTTATTGGTGACCCTAGAACTCGTTGGGTCAGTCGACGTAGAGGTAGGTTTACAATTTTTGCAAATTTCCTGACCTACTGAAGGTTGAACAGTTCAGGCACTCCACTCGGAAAGTCATCGTTTTCTGAATCGAGAAGCCATGCATGTTTGTTGCTCTATCGTGTTGCAGGAGGGCTTCGAGATTGGCTTGCACACCCGAGTCATTCACACATTTGTATGTAGAGCGGTAGGATCGAAAGGCTCTATCACATATGATCTGTTATGTAGACGATCTAGGTATATTTGGATGTTCGTAAGGTGAACTGGTATGAACTCTGATAATGGGGTAACTATAAGGATTGTAGACAATGTTATTCTATCCACTCGTCCGTCTGCATTGGCAGTGATAGGTTACACCTTGAATAGTGACGGATCAGTAGATGCAGAATCACCAGTGGATAGTAACTTACGAGTTTTCATAAGTAAGTACAAGACAGAACATGTTGGTAATCCAACTTTTTTGAGTTGAGAAATAACTGGTGGCTTTAAACCAGCCGCCTCCTCTAATTCGATCCGTTTCTTTTTTAATTTTTGGTGTATTCATTTTTGAATTGCTTTTCGGACGATGGACGGTGAAGGAGGACATCTTCAAGATGTTTTTCGTTATCTCAGCATTTACCTGGCACAGAAAATGCCGCAAACTCTCCACACTTATCACTAACAGATAGTCTAATGTCTTTAACCTTATCAGCTCTCCAACCTTTTATATGCCACAACTTTGCGTTTCCGTGTGGTAGAGAGCAAAATTGTTCGTTCGATAGTGACCAAGGATTTTAAAACTTTCGTTTGTAAATATGATACCAACATTACTGCGAAGGGGTGTTGCCGTCTCAAGAATGGTTAAGGAAACGGCGATTGTGGCAATGTACCTACCTCTTGTTATTAACTCCTGCTTAGCACTCCAAATTTAGCTCTATTAAGGAGTTCATCTTGAATTTCATGCAAACTTCATGCGATCCTGTGTAAGGATGCCTTAAAAATGGGTTCGGTTGGTGAGAAGTTCTGACCCAATTCTAATAGCGACAGCGCTCTTCAAGGAGAGTTTTGCCTCGTAACACCGTAAACCTTGAATTTTCTGACACATTATTTAGCCTACCGTGACTCATTCAATCTTCGTTAACCGCGTTTTTATAGTACCTTGACCCGTGTTATGCGATTTACTCACAAAGTCTTCCGAAGTCGCTCCATGCAGCTACTTTAGAACTAGCCCTAGTAGAGTTACAAATCAACACTGGCCCACCCTTATTCTCCTTCAAAGACGGTCATTCTTACGTAGCACGAAAGAGCAATAAACATGTATGGCTTCTCGAGTCAGCAGTAAATTACAGCTTGTAAATTGAGTCAGCTTGTAAATTACAAAATAAAGAGAGGAGCAAGCCTTATTCGGCTAACGTTTCGACGTCTTCGTCTACATCAGAGTCGATAGTTCAAGTCAATAGCCTACGGTTGTTCTTCTTCTCTATGTGGAGTGTTCATGTGGAGCATCTCTCGAATGAGGTGTACATCGAATGGCTATCACCGAACAATCACTATTATCACCAACCAGCATCCTATATAAAAGAGCGCCGCTAGATGAGTATGCCTTATTCGAGAGGTGCTCCACCGAGCAGGATCTAACTGGACTCGAAAAACGAAGACGCAACATCGCGAAGACGAATAACTGTGAACCATCACCTCGGGTCATCGACACTGATGAAGATGAAGACGTCAAGACGTTAGCCGAATAAAGCCTACTTCTCAACCTCGCTGAGCTTATGAGTGTAACGAAATGGTTAGCGGCGAAGTGTAGCGGTTCAGATTGATGTAGAATATTAGCCACGCGGGTCTTTTAGTCGTTGTAGTTGATCTACCAACCTCAAACTTGGGTAATTAAACCTTTAATACATAAACACAATACTAATAACATGATAGTAACGATAGAGAACTAATGGTAGAGGAATGAGACAAGTTAGAGCTCTGAGGTGCTAAGGCCTGTAATGAAGTGAGGCTAACAATGAGGCAATGGCATTCAAACATTATTATACCATTAACACAATATTAACAATAATAATGAGATTACAACGAAGTAGCCTTTGCTTAACCGTAAGCGATGCCGCGCCGCGTCTATTCGCGGCCGGCGCGGCGGCTGAGGGAGACAGTATGCTGGGGGCGGAGGGAGGAGACTGTATGTCGCGGAGAGGGAGACAGTATGCTGAGGTGGTGAGGGTCACAGACTGGCTATGTTTCGGTCAAGCTAAGATTTCACCATTGAACTTAATTGATCGAGAAGATTAGAAAGGTTACATTGCGGGGTTTGATGTGCGAGTGCGAGAGGGCCATATTTGGACTTCAAATACTATTATTTAGATAGATAGAGAACTTTCCAAGGGAGAAGTTCTCTATAATGAGAGAAAGAATACATGTTGATTAAACATATCGAGGTTAAAGGAAAGTCAGTTTGAAATTAAAGAAAGGAGCATTTCGAAGAGCATTTGACGTAACATACGTATGTGTTAAAAAAGCTATTGATTGAGTACGAAAGATGCGGAGTACAGGCTCTGGGTCGTAAAGTGAACTGCTGAACAAAACCTGCATTGGATACAATGCACTCTGTTCAGTTTGCAACTTCTCGCTTTTCTTCAAATTTTTCATGAACTATCCATATTTATTTGCAAACTGTTCATCATTGAGTGAGTCCAGCAGTGGTTAAAATCTTTATCACTCCACTACGCACCAGAATTGCCTAGATCGCTATTGAGGCATGATCGTCCTAAGATAACCTTTAACTAGGGGTGTCAATACGTAGCTCAGCAAATTACATTTTTACGTAGATATACGAAGGTATAATATGTCCATTGTTCTCTCGATACCTGTATGATCCGACAACAAGCTTGTGCTTTAATTTTTATTTACCGCTTATTCTTTCTTTATGGCAGTATGCGGTCTGAAATACAACCATAAGGATGCTGCGATACGAGCGACGTTGTAATTTCTACTGCACCTTCAGCTTAACTGGATTCAGTGTCAATTTGCGCTCACCAGATCGTTCTCATTGCTGATGTCACCGCTAGCGTAAAAAAGTGGCTGAGAGAGAGGTGAATCAAGGGCTTCGTTTGGTGTGGTGGATAGCACGTAAGCGTCCGAGCAGATATGAAAAGCACCACAGATCATGCGTTTTGCTCATATCTCAGTAAGCCTGTGGTTGTATTGCACATAGTACAAACTTACACTTCTGATTAATTAGGAACAGATTTTTCATCAAGTGCAACATCCACAAAGGAATCCGTTATTTTCAAGTCAATTTCGAACATCCTGAATTTTGCTTCGAGACGCCGTTAATTTTCAGTCCTGCTCACTTTGCCGGAGAAAGAATGAGCAAAGATTGTCCATTTTCTGTACAAGACTCCTCGAAAATTGCCAGTTATCAGCGGCATCGTGACCACATAAGCTTTTCACCTCCTTTCTCCCATTTTCACTTGCTTTGATTGGAGTTTCCGTAAAGACCACTAAAAACGCTTCGTGATACAATAAGTGTTCCGTTTATGCGTGTAAATATCAATGACATGGCATATATTTGGCTCGTGAAAGAGTAGTCCATAGGATTACAGAAACTTTACTTTTCATATTCCAGAATGACGCTCGCCACAGAAAATTCCGATACGTTGTAAAACGTTTCACGTTTCCTGAAAATTTATGTTTGGAAAGGACATTCACAAGGAAGAAAATGCGCAGGCATTAAATTAGAGTGGCCATCGACGAGTGTCTGCTATGAAACAGCCACAGTTCCTCAAGGACATGGTCAACGGAAAGCTATGGCTTGATTATATAAGTCGGCAAATGTTTTATGTCTTCTAGCTAGCACCGTCCATTAGCTACTTCGATATCGAACCTATACATAAACAAGGTCATTCTTTGCTTCCACTAAGACTACGAGGCATGAAGTACTATTAATTACTGGCAAGACTCAGCCAACTCCATTGGAACTATTTCCTTAAACATTTAAAAACTTATAACTTTTCCTTTTATTGGAGCTAAATAAATATATATTTATCAACCTCGTGTAAGCTCATCAAGAAAGAATACATTTCTATTGGAACTCTTACTCAAAGCAGCTGTATCAGATAAAATTGCTATAAAAGAAAGGTGGCCGAGATGTCGAGTTTGTTTCCTTGATAGTAATATTCCGCAGCACGTAATTACGATAATTTGTTAGCAAATGAAGAAACTTGACTAGAAAACGATTCTTCAAATTCCTTATATCCTAAACGTTTCACTATTCCTTAGCAGAGCTGCAATGCAACAATTTTTATAGACATGTAACCGTACTTCTACGGAATTCTAAGATCTTTCTTAAGCTGATGCGAGGTTGGTACAGATCTTCGTTGTCGTTGTCGTTGTTTTTGATGTTATTGATCGATGGCTGACGTTTCGGCGACTTCGCCTTCCTCAGAGCCTGGATGTACTTTGTGTTAGAATACTTTTAATTATTTGGTGGAAAAGAAGGTTAAAGCATTAATGAAGATCAAACTTTCAAATAGACGCCATATTGAAAAGAAAGGCCACTCAACGTGATGTTACGTGCGGGACTGGCCCACGAGTCGCGAGCAAGACACGCCCCTGGGTCAAAATATGTACCAACCTCGCGTCAGCTAAAGGAGATCAGTTTATAAGATCACATAAATAAATATATCAACTATCTCTGCCGAGGTTTATAGAAAGTCGGTCTTTCGAGTTATTAAGAGATGTTCCAGCAAAACATTTCCGGCTTGTAAGAGACGTATTGTCATTAAGACAGAAAATCGTCTTAATGCGACAAAAGACTTACTTTCTACGCCGCTGCTTAAAACATCGAACTATTCCTAACTTTATAAAACGTAGGAAGTTATACGAAGTATACGGCTTACCGGAGAGCTCTCAACATTTCATTGCGGTGCACACAAAACGAAATGTTTTCTCTATTAAACAAGTGTGTGTACAAAGAAAACCATTGGCTCAGCATTTGGAGAGAAATCTTTGGAAGAGAATAGTAGCTGGGTCTAAATCGGTATGCGGAAAGATTCGGTGTGATATTAAGAGCAAGTTAAGGAAAAAGTTTGAAGACCTATCACGCCGCTCAAAAAGGTCAAAAGAAAGGACCACCGCTGGTCAAGTCCCAAGTAAAAGCCCTGAAATAGACTGCGCACCAAGAAAATCCAGGGTTACTGTACTAGGGGGCATAACGCTTCCGGAAAATGTGCATTCCTTGTTAGAATTGGGTCCGAGATTTGCACCTAGTCAACCCATTTCTAAACCAATCCTGCACAGGATTACGTGTAGTCTGCATGAACTTCAAGATCAGCTACGTTACAGGGTTAGGCTAGAAAGGTTAGGTAAAGTAGTATCAAGGGGGAACTACCACCAATACCCTTTCCCCGAACCTTCTTTAAACAAGAGCTACCAAATAGCGATATTGACCCTACATTTCGGTTATTCTCGGACGAAATTCTCCGCATACTTAATCACTACCAAAAACGAAAAAGAAGCTCCAACCTCACACACCAACAAAAATGTGGTATGCGCCAGGTTAGAGAGCTTTTGAATTCAGAATCTGTTAGACTTTCTATTAGTGATAAAGGCCGAGAATTTGTAGTTCTTCCTAGTCAGTTGGATATTAGGATAACAGAGGAGCACCTCAGTGCTGTTTCTCTCTATCGAACATCCTCCGAAAAGGAATACAGAAATCAATACCGAAAATTAAGTTAAGAATGGGACAGCACGGCAAAGGCTACAGGTATAAAGCCTTCAGTTATTTCTCGACTTAAGAACGAACACCCGATTTACCCTGTCCTTTACTTGCTTATTAAAACATATAAGCTTACTTCAACTGATGATATGACGTCAACGAACCCATCATATAAAGTTAGACCTATCATCAGTTGTATAGGCGGGCCAACGGGTAGAATAACGTGGTTCCTAAACCCTATCCCAGCCCAGCTGCTAAAATTCATTCTAACCCATCTACCTAACACCAAAATATTTCTGGATCACCTAAGGCGCGCGCAACCAAACAGCACGCATATAATGGAGTCATTCGATGTTAGTTCACTTTATACCAACGTGTCCAATGATTCCGCAATGCAAGCCATTCTCGAGTTGCTCGTAGAGCATGAAAAGAGAATAAAAATGCACGACGTGTCGATTGCGCAACTAATGTCTCTCTTAAAACAGTGTCTTAGTTGTTCAATCTTTAGGTGGTCTGGAAAATATTTTGCACAAATTAGAGGGTTGGCGATGTGGCAGCGTTTAGCTCCAAGCCTTGCCATCGCTTTCATGTCTAAGGTGGAAGCTCCAGTTCTCGATCACCGACCCTTACTCTACTGTTGATTCATAGACAACTGTTTCATCGTCTGTTCCACACAAGAACAGATGGATGAGTGCTTTGAATTATGAAACCGACAGTCAGAGTATATAAAACTTACACGAGAAAAACCTACCGAGAACTGGCTTCCATTCTTAAACATCCAAACAAAGCTCTCAGTAACTGGCCTAGTTGACTGCCTCTCCTCTCATCCTTCACACATGAAAAAAGCACTTATCAAAAATATGTATCGTACGGCTAAAAATGTGTGTACAGGAGAAGAGGAAAGGAAGGAATCGCAAGACCTGGCACGAAAAATTGCCATTTCCAATGGCTACGAAGTAGAAGCCACTCGGGTTAGAGGAAAACGTTGGGTAGTTTCCCAAAATAATATTTCAGATGAAAGTAGGATCCCCTTCAAGCCGCCTTTGATATCAAATGAAGTAGGTCACGCCATTAAAAAGGGTTTAAGAAAAAGTGGTCTTGAAAATTATGTAACGATTACTGACATCCAACCCAATACCCTACGCGGCCAGTTAGTTCGAAACCGTCTCTATGATCGTTTGTGCAGCTCAGAAAACTGTATGATCTGTCCCAACGGGAGAGACGGGGATTGCATGAGTTTAGGTATAACATACTTGATCTCATGTAATGCATGCGGCGAGGAATATATCGGGGAAACGGGTAGACCACTTTGTGTCCGCATAAAAGAACATCTGGATGGAAGAGCTAAAATTCGTTTAAACACCCCTCTAGGTACGCATAGGGCACAAAAGCACAACGGCGATGATTTTGAAGTGAATGTGCGGATCCTGGCGCAGGAATCAAAAACATCAACGCGCAAAACTCTTGAGGCGTTTTGGATAAATTTCAAAAATCCAAAGATGAACCCGAAGGACGAATGCCTCACTATCACACGTGACCTGGCGCCCTATTTCAAAATGATATTTTGACCCGGGGTGTGTCTTGCTCGCGACTCCACGTGAATTACGTGTGGGCCAGTCCCGCACGTTACATCACGGTGCGTGGCCTTTCTGTTCAATATGGCGTCTATTTGAATGTTTGATCTTCATTAATGCTTTAACCTTCTTTTCCACCGAATAATTAAAAGTATTCTAACACAAAGTACGTCCAGGCTCTGAGGAAGGCGAAATCGCCGAAACGTCAGCCATCGATCAATAACATCAAAAACAACGATAACGACAATGAAGATCTGTACCAACCTCGCGTCAGCTTAGGATCAGTTTATAAGATCACATAAATAAATATATCAACTATCTATGCCGAGGTTTATAGAAAGTCGGTCTTTCGAGTTTCTAATATCATTCGTTTTGAAATCTCGTAGCCCGTAGCTTTCTCGAGTCACCTTTCATTTACAGAGATTCTTCGTAAGCATGGGCTTCCGTTTGTCTGTTAAACTCGAAAGAAAACGCTGAAAGCCAACTGAAAGAAGAGGGGAAATCAAGAGAAGACGTCCGCAGCTCATTTACGATTCATGGCAAAATAACCACGAAGACAACCAATACGATAACCATAAGAGTGCTGAGAGATGAGCAAAACTTGGGACACCTTTTGGACTTTGATCCGGTGATTACCCTTTCCGGAGGCGCAGGTACTATCTAGAACACCGACGGAGGCCTTTGCCTTTCCTGTCAGTGCTAGCATCAATCACTCTTCAACGGGAATCAAAGCTGCTGATTTTTGCTCCCCGGATCATTCTCACACCTATTCTAGAGCACCCTAGACCACTGCTCTGCACACGCCCACTGTTTGCCTATAGGAATCACCTGTAACACTTGTTAATCCGCTGATAATCTAATCGCTAGAAGAACGTGAAGACCACTGCACTTTTCGTACCAGGCTCTTCTTCTTTATCGTATAAGAGGAAAAGCCAGGTTGCGGTGAAGGACAAATAGTCGACCTTCTCTTGTATTTGCAGTCCCGTCGTGTTTTCGTCTCTTCGTTTTATTCTACGAGCACTGCCTTTGCTCCGTTGGTACTCTTAAAAAGACGATGATTTGGTCAAAATTTCAAAAAAATTCACACAAATATGACCTTTCCTCACCAATTCAAGCTCAGCATTTTATATTTTCCGAGACTCAAGCTTTGTCAGAAAGTGGATCTAATACCATGAACAGTTTAAGTGAAAAGCTGACCACGAGACACGGAATTGGTGAACGCTTACGAGAAGATATGGTTCTGGTGGAGGTGTTCAACCCAGCGGATCCACCTTATCATCGTATGCATCTGGGACCTTCCAGGTCCTATGACTTAAATTAATCCCTTGCATTTGATTCTAGCCGTAGAATACCAGTTCTTTTGCTCGCAAAGTGCTATCTGAGTGGGTTGACAACTACTAGTCAATCGTAATCATGCTGAGATTTTTTCAAAATTAAAACTCAGGCCAGATTCGAACCTCCGATTATGGGGACTCACGTGTTACCCACTGTACCATTCAGACTCTTACTTTGCCTTTCTCTTAGCCAAGTTGTTACCCCAATGGTGCCATTGGAAAACAATCTATCAATCGTCTACTGTTCAATCTGGCACAGATCGTTCTTTCTATGCAAGAGTAAGAAGCCGTACTGCTGAATTTCCCAGGACTTAAAATCTGTCCCTTCTCTTAGTTTCTCTTTCAATTCGGAGGGTTGAAATTTAAGCATGAATCGAAAAGATGACCATATTGTGCAGTACAGATGAAATGACGTGCACGTATGCTACGAATGGCTTAATATAAGTAGTGAAAAATAGGTGATTTGAATGCGGTAGCGATTTCATTCCTAGATATTTTCCAACTTTGTTTCTATTAATTTCGTATCCTGCTTTTCCTTTCATTCTCTACGTCTTTCAAACAATTCTGTGTAATAACATAACCTTCTTCGGAATGCATTTCATGATGATATCTTCTTGGGAGACTACGATTCAATAAAATGTCATTAAGAAGATGAAGTGTTTACGGAACCCAAAAATTACTCTCGATTTTGAGAAGACGGAATGACTGGACTCGTCACTAATGAGAAAAGGTGTCCAGAGAGCCAAAATGCTGTGCACTGGCTGCTTTACCTCAAGATATCCTAGTCATCGAAACGGTTGTCGGTTTCATTGTCATCCTCATATTGTTACTTAGCGTTGCGACGAAGTCGTTCGTTTGCCATGCTGCTGATATGACAGAAGTTAAAAGTGTATAGCATCTTACCGTTTTTTAAAAATAACTTTTCCCTCCCTACTGACCTCCATTTTCTCGTCTTATAATTCATAAATATTTATGTCTGCTGAATCAATAGTGCTTAAGAAGTTAGCTGGATATGAACCTGCTGGATTTTCGACAGCAGGTGATAATTCTCCGGTAGCCAGATGATCTAAGGGTTGAGAGTATAATAGTATTATCGAGAAGACTTTGCTATATCGTTGTATGGATATACGTGGCATATTACTACTTCCAAAGGAGCATGCTACTACTTACTGCATATTACTATGGTCGACAATAAATCTACATTACACTCAGAATTTGGAAGTGTTTTGCGGCCCATCTTGTGTCTTTTCCGCACATTCTGGACTCGCCAATTCCGCACGATAGCTAAGATTCATTGCAGTAACAAGAAATGAAATAACTGTCAAGCATCGGTCAGGTTGCCTGTCAATGAATTCGTCCGAAAGAATGGTTTTAGGTAAATTATTGAGCGCACGGGTGTTTTCCATGGGCTACGCGTGGGTTTACGTCTGTGTTGGATATGATACAGATTGAATATTGTAGAAAAAAATTCTGTGCATTATAGAAAGCACCATAAAGCAAATGGTTTTATAAATGACTTTTATTAAGATCGCGTCGGCCATTGTGTTCCCCAAAAATCACACAGTGGTCACGTTATCGTTTAACTACGCATCGTAGAATGCTTGGAGCGTAAAACTAACTGCAGTGGCGCGAGTGCCACTTCTATAAACACCTCACTAATAATGACCAAAGAAATTTTCAATAACTTGAATGCTGCTAAAAATACCTTCAGGAGATTCTTGGCCTCTAGAAAGCTTGAACCTTGCTGCTACTAAATTAAGAAATCACAGACGCTTTTGAGGGAATTATAGGGGACCAAATTAATTAACGGATGGCAGGTGATGCATGTAGCAGGTGATAAGTGTGACATATTTTCATTACATTCATAGCAGTTGATACCAGAATTCTAAACAGAAGTCAAAGCCTTAGGTCTCATCCACTTAGTAAAGTTTATTCCTGTTGTCAAAAGTGTAGTTGATCTCAGCAACGTCATCACAATGAAATTTTTCGTCCTAAGAGAGTTATGCGGATATCTAATTTAGTATGGGTTAATAATGAATTCTCGCATAAATCCCCGCTCTTGAAACCGCTCTTCTTTCCCTCATTGTGACAAATTCGGTTGGTTATTTCCAGCAAACATATACGTGTGATTCACATGAGGTTATATTCTCTGACGATGAAGCCGATCACCTAATTTTTATCATCAGCGAGATTTTGTTTACAGGGTCTTCGAATAGGCTTCTGCCTTGGAAACATCCAATTTCTTACACTCTACATTTCTCCTCCAGTGCCTATGCTGTCGTTCCACAAATACGTTATTACTGATTATCGCTGCCCAATATCGTTCCGATGAATATCCTGCTATTAGCTAACAGGCAGCTTTTCTCACAGTCATAAATATAGGTCTTATTGTTTTCGTCTAGAAATCATGCTTGCTGTTTACATCGAAAGAACATTTGACGTAAATATGCCACTACATTAAGATCGCGATAGCTTGCCGCTAAAGTGGGATGGCTGTCAAAGTTTCCTATCTGGTCGTAGACATCGTAATTGTTTCGCTTCAACTCACGGTGATCATCTGCAATGGATTCATCCTCTTCTTGCATAGCAGGTAGACCTAGCAATGGAACGTTTCGATATTCGTAATCCTTTGGTTTTTTGAAGGGGTATTTCTTTGAACTTGAAATATCTCGATTCAATATTTCTTCTTCTTAAAGGGAGAAGAGCCTTCACCAAAATTCCTCTGGGCTATTGGTGTTATTTCTTACGACTACTGACTTCCTTCATGCCGTGACAAGTAAGTCATTTTCCTTCGTGTTAAGAAGAAAAACAAGGACATCATTACCAGCACATTTTTTCAGCTCTTCCGTACACTATTTATCTCACATGTAATTGGAATCCAGTCTATCTAGATCTAAGCCCATATTATGTAATGATCTCCAGTACTCCTTTAACTGTTCAACTGAAGATTAACCTTTGCTTAACCATTTCTATTGCAGTGGAGAGAACTTTGGTAAGATATTTCTTAAAAATGGGCTACCTACCCTTATAAGATCATTCAGGCCCTATTCTTTCCAATCATCTTCCGCAAGCTTTCCTCTCGCACATATGCAATCTTCTCCTTATTCGTTGGATTTTTGTTAGCAGTACTGGATGTCGTTGTGGAATTTCTACTCTCGCCTTTCAATAGTGTTCCCAACTGCGCCACTATCGGATGTTTTCTGAGCGATAGTTTCCGTTACTATTGGGGAATCAGCAACATGGTGACCAATTTTTTTTCTTAAAGCTGTCTAAATATCTTCTAAATATGCAAGTTTAGTTGATGGGCATTGTTGTTATTGTTTTGATAACCTCAATTCTCACGAAACTACGAACTCTTCGCCAGCAGCCACATCCGCATGGAACTGTGAAGTCAAAAGGAAACAAATTCAGACAGGTACCACCATCATTGGAAATGTGCTGCCTTAAAACTTGTCGAATTTAGGCCAATCGTAGCAGTGTAGGAATCTTAATAATATCTTTGGTATTCGTCACTCTTCCAAGTGTGGGAGCTGGTCTAGTTGAAATAACTGGCTTCTCAATTTTCACTTCTGTTGGTCCATTCTACATTGTTGGATTGCTTTGCGGTGGTGTGTCCTAATAGGATCACATTTGCGAACATGTATTGTCAAAGTGACTACCACAATTCTATATTTTAGGGGCTTGCAACAGCGTTACATATCTCGCCCTAAGTAAGGAAATGCAGCTGGTAGCAAAGGGATGTCTTGCGGGTAGACGACTGTCGACAGTCACGACAGTGTCCACCATTAAAGCCTTCTCGACAGGTGGAAGATAATCTGTTGTTCTTTAGCTAACTATATTCCACTAAATACAAATCTAAAGGAAAGATTTTGTTTTTGATCGGAAATTAGGTTGAACAGCGATGATTTGTACAAGAAAGGGGATAGAAGGCGAGGCATTAAAGCTCAAAAAAGCAAGAGAAAGATTGCATTCAGGAAACGTATAAGAATAATCTAAACATCTCGAAGGAGACCAGATTCTTGGAAAACATCGTACGAAGAAAAGGGAAAAGAATTGAAGTGGTTGCTTTTGCGACCGCAAAGGTCACGCTTTGACGCAGCACTGGATACATTTTGCACAAAAACGAAATAAGATGATTGAAAAATAGTGCGTCCTCTTAGTGAAAAACCATAAGAAGAAAAAAGTATCCAGAATGGCAGAACAATTTTCTCTACAACGCTGAGAATATTCTCCCACCTTTCCATACAATCACAAGATTACTACATTGACGGTGCACCGTTCTGTATGCTACAGTCGTTTCCAATACGTTATAAAACGATAATGCACCAGTAACACTTGAACTGTACAAGATGATGGTTATCGCTGTATGACGGTACACTTTTATTTATTCATAGTCTCTAGTGATCTTCCATAGAGACTCCACGATCACATGCTACATCGATCGCATAACCTTCTAGAGCTATCCACCATGCCATATGTTTCATAGAAAATCAGCGATGGACTTCGAGATCACCCAACGGCACGACTTATGTGGAGGCCGACCATATTTTCATAAACAGAACATGGTGCCTCTTTGACAACTCTGTGGTATTTGGATTTTGTACTGTGTCGAATCACTGCCCTGCCTATGCAAAGATTCTACTCAGCTATATGCGAAAAACATCTCTCACCCAAGAAGAGCAAGATGGGTTGTGTACGACAATAATATTCTCAAAAGAATCTCCTTCTCACAGAAATAATAAATAATGGAAGACCTAACCAAGTATAAAAGTTAGATGTGCTTGAGCCGAACTCCCGCAGTTCGTAAAACAAGAAATTCGTATTTCATCTCCATCATTATTAAAGAGTTTCTCGAAAAAAGATGGATAATGAAGCTTGATACTATTGCAGCACACCTAATACGGCTGATAAAAAATGCCGATTGCAAAAGTTCTTTTTAAGAGGATTTACAACAGTTCAAGATTAAAAGTTATTGGAAGAATCTAAACAAAGATCTAGTCCAAATAAGTCCTGTTTCGATCAGCGCTGATTCCACTATAAGTCCTAATAAACGAAGATGGGACTATCACCGAATTCCGCCATGATATGAAGATGCTAACAGAAAGTTCTATGCCTAAGTTTTCTGTTTCACGATCTCCGTTTCGAACTCAGAAATTCCCAATGGAGAAAAACCATCTCGAATTCTTCGCTATGACATTCGAGTTGCGATTGAAAGGATGAAGAAAGGCACATGTCCAGACTCAGGTAGTATTACGGCCTACTTCCATCGAGTCAGAAGTCATAAATCACATATTTTTGTAAAAGTCTCGTCTTCCACATCTAATATGCGGATACCTGAATTTCTTGCATTCGATTCTTTTCTCGCGTTCATCATCCGCAAAAATCTTTCAACTTTCTAAGTGTGGCTTCGGCCATTTATTGGGGATTTTCTCTTTATCATAAATATCGTTGAATGCTGGTCGAGTTGATTCTCCTTGGAATTCTGCAATAAGTGGGTTGGAACGTTCGTCCTTAGACTGTAGAGAGCGAACTTTTCCAGACAAGAACCATACAAATTTCCTGGCTCAGGAGTGATGTCTGGTAAGCGCGGAACGGGATCGAAGGAACACCATGCTAGTGAGGATCGACATCACTACCACTGTGCTATCCACCTTCTAAAGACGTGTGCTTTTCACAATTCATACGATTTCTTACCCTGAAAAAAAGATAATCCCAGACCAATGGACGCTGTCGCACATGGTCATCCTACCTAAGAAAGGTGGACGAAGAGATCTTGGTAACTATTGTACCACACATTTGTTGAATTTGCTCCACAAGCAGTTCACGAAGATTGTCCTACTGCTCATATCAAGGACTTCAGATGGGACACAACCATTGAGCAAGGATTCCAACAAGAATGACATTTCGTAGACCAGATCCAAACCGCCTTTTCGTAACCAATATCGACTATGAAAAAAGTGTTTCACAGTGTCGAAACAATTTAGTCCTATTACCGCGCATCGATGCAAGAGCAAACCCATCTTGCACAAGAACTCTAGCTGACTGCTATCGGAACTGCAGCGTAAAAGCATAGCTTTTCTGAAACCTGAAACACGACTGCGCATAAAGCAGAAGATTCAGTTCATGAGAAACGACGTCGTATGTAGGTGAACAAATCGAATCGGATTCTTTTCTGGCTACAGAAAGCATTTGTACGTTTGCCTTGGCTGTTGAATGAACATGGAGAACAAAATGAAGGACGAATTAGACAAAAGAATGGGAAAACCATGGGCCGCATCTGGACCTCTCAAAGAAGTCAATGACCAACGAATCAACCCAAAACTCTGCGCTCAGCTTTTTGATTTTACAGTCCTCCTAGCGCTCTGTTATACAGTAGACACGTGAGCTGATGATTTAATTCGGTATAGCACCCTAAGAACGCTTCGACGATGTTTTCCGAAATTTAACTGGCGTAAGAAAAACATCCAGCTGGAATTCACAATTCGGATCTTCGAATCCTATCCCATCTTCGAAATCCTGGACAGCACACATGAATAACGAAACAAAGGCGAGCTTGCCATTTACAAAGAAAAACAGATGACAGATGGACGAGAAGAATAGAGGAATAGACACCACAGGTTGCATACACCTTCTCTGGCATCACCCAAACGATAGGTTGACGCGTTCGTGATTAATGTCAACCATCTCTATGTTAATCATTTCAAAGGCAGTTTGTGGAGTCAACTTATGAAAGCAAATATTGAGTTGGCTCAATATAGAGTGGTCGTCTCCGTACGATATTGCCATGTGGCACTTCTTTGCTGCCGCAAACCTATTCTCAAACTTAGGCAGTTAAACACTCTGACATAATACTAATGCATACGTAAAAATAAAATTTTATTAGAAAATTTAGACAGTATCAACGACAAGATGATGCTGAAATCAACAAGCGAAAACAATGTTAAGAAGTTGTATTCAAATGAGAAACCATCCTCTGTAATGCGCTGGTGAAGCAGTATGAAGAACAAGTGTCACATAGAGTACAGTTTAACCAAGAAGCATAAGAAGCAAGTGATAGCGCAGGAAGAAATGGGGCCACATTGGTAGTAGCGAATCCGAAACAGCGAAATGTATTACACCAAATATTTTCGCATGAATACAGATGATAACGTTTTAGGATTAGATATTACAAAGCGTCTGTCAACCACTGGTTTTTCAAGTGTGCAGATACAAGAATACGAAGACGTTACAGCCCAATTTCGATTCAGCTGCGAGGAAAGCACATGACATAGCTGGTAGAAAGCATTTTGCAGAAACGCAAAGAAAATGCAGGAAACGATAAAGAACATCCGTTCTTTCTGCAGAATGTCGGTTACGGGTACTGCTTACAACGCAAGAACATGTTGTTAGTTGCAAGTTCAGTTAACATAGGTACCGTAGGACAGTGTGAAAAAAGAGGAACTGTCCGGGAAAATAGTTAATATAATCTGCATCAGTTGATGGAATGCATTTCAGGAACTCGGAATGCGGCTGGCGCAGCTCATCGCGCTCAGAGCAGACCATCAACGAATATGGCACGAGAACGACAAAACGGAAGACAAACGTTCTATGGTGCGCAATACTGGTGAAGAATGGCCACACCGGTACCCAAGTAATCAGTTCTGAATGCATTTCTTCCTATCTCATTTTACACCTCATTATCCATGATTCTTCATAAGTGGGCTGCAATTGTGTGACATTATTTGCTCCATGGGAGCGTGTGGCGCAGTGGTCGGAGGCGCCCTGCAACACACATGTAGAATCGATCCTCATGCCCATTGTCCACCAAGCCTTCCATCCATCCGGGGTCGGAAAATTGGTACTAGACTTGTCTGGGAGAATAGCAACACTTGCTCGATACATCGATAGGCCACCGTTACTCATTTTAAAGGCCAGATATGCATTCAATTACCTCCAACGATACTTAATAAAGTCGAATGCATATCTCAGGGGTCGATAAACGCCGAGAACTTTATCCTTTTATCGTATCAATGTACTTGTGTATGCATAATTTATTCCATAACTTTGTCAATTCAACTTTATTATAACCTTCGCAGTCATTGTTGTAGTTCAGTTCATTACTATACTAGTCCTCTACCACTAATCTAAGCAAGGCTACTTCATATCAGTCATTCCAACCAATCTTATCTTCACAACCACTTACTGTAGCTCCCATCATATCACTTAAACATATGTTCATTTAAGTTCATCACAAGTGCACGATATTCTCCTGTTCCTCCTAGTCACATTGTTATCACTATTTAGTAGTGTCACAAACTCACATGTGCCCTCTATAGTGTGCTAACCTCTTCTACCGGCACTATTGTATTTTTCGTCACACTCATACACCATATCACTCCCTCAGCCTGCGGCTAGCTCGGTCTATCATCTCTAGCTAGCCTCTCATGCTTTACCTTCCTCTCAATGCGCAGCATTAAGCACTGCAGCAGACCCAGTGTTGTTATGAGTATCTCTTTAATTACGTCACACCAGCCTCCATATTACACAACTATGTATTGTACTTACATTTCTAGTCTCATTGAATTGTCATGTAAATATTACGTGTATAAACGGTTTAATTAGACACGTTTGAGGTTCTACGGCACAAACCACTACACGAATAAAAGTGCAGCATTGGAAACTAGGAAAGTAGAGCACTCCAACAACAGTTGGTTGACAGGGGACAAACCCGACCAACTACTCTCTATACTCCACTGGGCCAACCAATACAGCATTGAAGTATCGTTACTCTTTAAGTTAGTTAGTTACTCCTTCATTCTAACATATTTGTTCTACATTGTTAGTTCTCCCTATCTTGTTATTGTTGTGATATTTACATTTAAATGTTCAATTACCAACCCTAGATTTACTCAACAGAAACCCCAAAAAGTTCGGCGCGACAAATCGCAAGAAGCGCAGCATCTTACACTGAACTAATTAATACAATTGTTTTGTCGAATAATTCAATATTCTTGAGCTACCTAAGAGAAAGGGCGCGTGTGGCGCAGTGGTTGGAGGCGCCACTGCGACACACACGTGGAATCGATCCCCGCGCCCATGGCCCCAAGCCTTCCATCCCTCCAGGGTCGGCAAATTGGTACTAGATTTGTCTGGGAGGAGAGCAGCACTGGCTCGATACATCGATAGGCCACCGCGACTCATTTTAAAGGAACTCAATCACATACGATGATTTGTAAAGTAGAATGCATGGCGCATACCTCAGGGGTTGATCAACGCCGACAGCTTTATCCTTTATACCTAAGAAACAAATGGATTAGAAATGGCTTACACAGAATAATAGCAATTTTCCATGGTGAGAGATAGCTGTAACCTAGAGGCATTACAAACTTTCAAACTAAGAGAGAATGTAATACGAATGGTAGCTAACCTTTTACATATGTATGTAATGCGCAGTTTTTTCAATGTATATGATTTCAATATAACATTTTACGCTATTTTTAAAATATTTATAGTAGCCTGCGAGAACAATTTTAGAAGTGGGAAAACGTCCGTGGCTTTCCATCCACATCTCGGAATCTACGTACTCATAACTTTTGAATAAATACACCATTTGAGAACTTAAAAAATTGGCAGACTTATGAAAAGCACTTTTTTGTATCGTTCTGTATTTTCATATTTCTTGGTTCTCTGCATTGTTATGAAATAAATTGGGATCATATGTTGGGCGGATTTTAGCATTTATTCGTTTGCTTCCTCGCATCCATCATCCACAAATGAATTCAGCTTTGTACATGAGTTTGGCAGCTGATGATTTCGGTTCAATGTCGTTTCGGCTAGTTTCTCTTTGGAACCCTGTGTTAACCGTGGTAGAGCTTTAGCCAGGTGTTCACCACACGCATTTGCCAGCTTTTGCGTATAGTAGGCAGATAAGTCTGATACCAATTTGCCTACACTGAAGAAATGGAAAGCTTAGCTGGCCCGCTGCAGAGTTGAACCAAAACCTCGCGCGTAATGAGTGGTATTCCTACCAATGCACTGTTCGCTCCAAAATGTCTGCGCACTTCCTTAAAAGTGCTACTCCTCCTTTACATACGCTTGAAATCCCAACTGTCAAAAATACTAGGGTAGCAAATTTTAAAATGTCAAACGCAAACGCAGAAACGGGAAACCTCAACGAAAGTACTTCAGCGCATCACGAATATCATCATGAAGGTCGCTTATTCCCGAAAAAAATTGTGGGCTTTATTCGGTTGACGAAGTTGCCGAAACCTCTCCATTTTTATATAAAAAATATAGTTCACCATGAGATGAGACATATTTGTTTCAAGCTGAAAGGCTAAATTACTTCCAACCACGTGTGAGTCATATGTTCATGAGCCATGTTTAGCACTGCAGTAAAGTTTTTCCAAACGAACCTTCGATAGTAAAACACCACTCGTTAAGCCGAAGGAAGTGTGGGCACTTCAGAGATATCGTGTTAGATAAATGGCAGATAAAGCTGCTCTTCCTTAAAGCTATGATGAAAGACAAATTCCTTCCCAATGAACCATTACGACTAATGTTACAAACGTTAGCAGCTGAGAGGTTACAATCAGATAAGTGTAAAAAATGCGACATTAAAGGGCTGAAGAGCCTTTCGTAAGGCTCAAGAAAAATGAGGACAGTTATCGTATTCTGCCTCCATATTTGGAATATAGATTTTTCCTGCAATGACGGAATGTTGCACAAAAATCTTAGCGCGTTTGTTATGGCTCAAAGTGTCAATTTAATTCGTACAAACGACTACACTGAAGAACAATTTAACTTCGCAGATTGATGAAATAGTACGGTAACGCAGACTCAGTCTGCTATCCAACCTATCAACCAGCAGGCGTAACAACTCGACTGTTCAGTTACCCTGTCGATCTACGGTACAGCATAGAACGGAAAATCAATGCTTATTACTTTGATGATGCTGAGATATTTGCAAAACTCCCGACCGCAGGTGTCTGCGGTGGGTAACGAACGCGCAATTGTCCTTTCCGGGGAGTAACGCGTTCACCACCACCACACCATGGGGGTCCTTCGTTTCGCCTTTCTCTCAGCTAGTTCTACCGATCTCTGCCATCAGAAATCACCCGTCAGCGGCATTGTTCTGGGGAGCCCAAATAGGCAACGAACCCCAGTTAAGCTGAGGCTGCAGTTATAATCACAATCTTAACCGTTTTATTTACTGCCTATTCTTTTTTAACGGCAGAGTATACATTGCGAAATGTAACTTTAGTGATGCTGAGATATTTGCCTGCTGATAATGCTGATAGCAATCACCTACTGATGGCAAAAGATCGATAGAACTAGCTGAGAGACAGGAGAAACGAAGGACCCGCATGGTGTGGTGGTGAATGCGTTACTCCCCGGAAAGGACGATAGCGCGTTCGTTACCCACCGCAGACACCTGCGGTCCGGAGTTTTGCAAATATCTCAGCATCATTAAAGTTATATTTCGCAATGCCCTGCCGTTAAAAAAGAATAAGCAGTAAATAAAACGGCTAAGATCAATGCCTATTGTCAAGATCAAAGAGATCTTACGAATATCGGCACCTGAGACAAAAGCACAGTATATGAGACAATCACAACAAAATGAGGAAACAGCTGTCACGCTCATAGATACTGAATAAAGTGGCCTGTAGGACTTCAACGCGATCGTGATATATATGCTATCTGTACAGTGTTCAAGACTTAACCGTTGCCTTTACAGACAGATCGTCGACTCGTTATCACTTCTGAATAAAGTAGGCTGCAAAAAGAAGAAAACTCATGTGATTATTGAGGTCTAACCCATCCCTAGTGTGACTTACTGTTTTCCATAGCTCCATTTAAGAACTCCATAGGTAAATGTCCTTTTTATACAACCCAAGGTCACATACTATGCAGATTCCAGCACTTCTTTCATTCGATTCGTTTCTTCTCATCCATCATCCATCAAGGTCTTCACATTTGCGTGTGAGTTCACCAGGTACTTAAGGATTTTCGTCTTCTTTATGAATATACTAGGTCGAGTTGATCCTTCCTGGAATTCTTGGATAGCAGTGCTACAGCAGTCTTCACTAGAGGCAATCGCTAACGTTTGGGGATCGGAGGGTGCTTTTCGCAAAAAAAAATTTGCCATCAGTTTACCGCTCCAGGTAATACGGGGTGCTCGGTTCTTTTAATGTTTCAGTGGTCTCTAAATGTCGAAAAACTTTTAGGGATACTATACATCTCAACCGTTCTACCAATGGACAAGAGGCAATGCAAAGCGCTCGCACTCCACGAAACTTCATATGAAGAAGAAACTGAATGAAAAAATGAGATTTTATAAATGTGGAACGTCCGAAATACTGTGAACGATGAGGCGAAAATTGTAAGGGCGAGCTACTACGCAAACCGTCAGACTACCGAGAACAATCAAATTCAGGGTTCAAACTCTCGGGATCGGTAAGCTCTACAGGTATGATAATTAAGTTGTAGGATTGGTCAGTATGACACCTATGGTGCCATTTTCTTTCCGGAATTCTATTTCAACACAGAGAACTGTTTTCTTACAATTCTTGTAGTCAATCAATAGTTGATATAACGCAGATACTGTGGCGGCGTCGTCTGCGGGCAAGGTGTCTTCTTAACAAATTCTCATTATATATCTATTTATATGTTCTTATGAACTGATCTTGGTGAGCTGAAGCGAAGTTGGTATAAGCCGTCACTGTTGATGTTGTTGTTGTCGTTGTCGTTGATGGTCGATGGTTGACGTTTAGGTGACTTCGCCTTTCCCGGAGTCGTGATGTTGCGAGTGGGACTGCGGACTGGAATTTCTCCTTGACCCTCATTTTGCGGTGAGAGACTGTTACTGTCGAAGAGGGTGTGTGGCTAGAGAGAGTGGCCAGTGAAGAGACGCAGCAATGCCCTTGCCTCCAAGAACTGGCAATGCATGCAGTGGGCAGCACCATTTCTCACAAGCAATTCTCCTCTGACTTTCAACTATTATGACGACTTCTGGGGCAGGCTTTGGTCAAGCTGTTCTCGGGACATCAGGAAACCACAATGGTTAAACCAAAAAATTTCCGGTGAATGGAAATTATGCTGGGGCCCGACAAGCAGTGAAGACTGGCCATTCAAGTATCCAAGTATGATGACTTCTGGGTATCGTACGGAATGAGAGGACACCAAAACCACAAGCTGAACATCGTGATATTCTTTGCAGAACTTATGAAACTTCATTAAATGCTGACTGACAGCAGTACGATTGCGTAGAGGACCAGTGCTTTTTCCTCACACACAAGAGTTACATAAGCATCGGATATATGGGAAGGTGTATAGAAAAAGATGAAGCATAAACGGGATAGGAGAAACGCAGGAATTCTTTAAAAACGGGAAAGGAAATCATAATAAAATGGCGTGGGTTACATAAGAACTGCCGGAGTGGTCGGCGTGATGTCATGGGTGACACCTTGAGCATAACGAAAACTAGGCGTTCTCGTGTCAACTGTGGCTAAGTTGGTGCAATTGCAGACATCAAGGCACAGCTCCTGTCGTTTCCCGACTGTTTGTGTCCGACTGGACGCCACCTTATCTTTTAAGATTCTCGTCGTGGTTGATTGAAAATCGAATATAGGTACTTATTACATTAGCATTTAGGCTGAAGGCAGGTTTTAGTTTTTAATATTCCTATTGTTTTGGTCAGATTTCAGGCTCTTTCGGGAAGCATGGCTAACGACTGGATCCATTGTAATGCCTGTTATCGTCAGCCAGCTCAAGGGATCGTCTTTTTCTTCTCGAGTTGTGGACACATCATCTGCCAGAAGTGCGCATCGGCAGCAGGTATGCAGTCGTGGACCTTTGTGCCAAGACTGGAACTCCCCTATGATATTCGTCTTTATTTATTATTGATTTGTTCTATTTTATCTTTGTCCCCATTTTCTTCTGTGGTGTAAGTACTTAGCCCTTGAAAAGCCATGTTCGTGTCAAAGCTTGGGCAGCAAAAGGGTTAAAACAACTTTAGTGCGAGTTTCAAAGTTATGTTAGGATTTCATCAATAAAACTAAGGATTTTGGTTTTTTATTACAGCGGAATTAAAAGGCTTTCATAAAATCACGCTAAAAGAGCTCGGCTCTGTGTGAAAACCACCATCTTCTATAAGAATCTGTATAGACATTCCCATTTGTGTAGTCAGTTCTTCGCTTATAGTAAGTACTCCTAGAAATCCGGGCTAAGTAATCACACTTCGTCCTGAGTTGTTTCACTGAGAGTGTTCGTGTAATCAGTCCTGACTTTAGGTGTGTTGCAGTTTCCATTGTGTCTGTTGTTTGGTAACTTCCAAACCGATTCAGTTACATGTTCCATTTGGTATTTTTGCAGTTTTTGCTTCATTTTTAGTGTTTTGTAAAGCATTTTTCGAAGTCGATGCGGGTCCACGCTGTTGAGTATTTCCACCCCGAAACCGACCGAGACCTTCGGACGGCTCCTTTGGTCAATCCATTCCTCAACCACTAGTTCCAGAAAGTCCCCCACCAGCCAACCTTTTTCGCAGGAAGTCTTTGACATGAAGCTTGAGAAATGTGTGATCTTTTCTCCGTATCGTTTTCAACTGTGTTCGCTGCTTTGAATCTCTTCAATCCAGTCGTTTTATCGTTTACTATGACATGAATTTTTTTGCAAACTACTTTTTTTTTCTTAATTTTCTATGGGAGTTGTTTCTATCTAGTTAATTCCACAGTAGATAAGGAATCGAGCCCCAGTTTGAATCCTAAGTTTCGTTTCTTTTTTTGCTACTTTTAGTTCAGTTTTTTGCAGACAGGACTAAATTGGAGAGCAGTTGTCCAGTGTGCTGTAGAAAGTGTGCGTTTGTTGAGATTAACAGAAGTCTTCGTCCCGAGTTGCAGGTATAAATTTGAGCCTTAGCACGAGAAAAAGCTCCTGTGCGATTTTCAACTATCAGATGTTCTTTCGTAATCCAAAGGAACTTGCCACACAATATATGAAGAGTCTTTCTCAAGTTCTTGAATTTCAAGGAAGTAATAGGAGCCGTTTTATCAAACACATTGCAGAGAAGGTAAATTTTGTGTTTTCATAGCTACTGACGGGAAGTTTGTGTCTACATTCTATCCATTCTCGAAGGTTTAGGAAAAGAAGGCAACAAAGTTTGCCCACTTAGCCCGTGACGAGATTAAGAGACGCATCGAGTTAGAGAGGCATGTTTTTACAGCGTATTTATCACGTTAAACATGTCATTCTTTCAATTGAGTTTGCCTTACCAAATTTCAGTAAGGCTGTTGAGGAACATGCCCGCCTGAAATGTGAACTGGACATGGAACGCATGCGTTGCCGTGATCTTGAAGCGAAGTTAGTTCTTTACTAGTACACCTTGAGGCTAAAAACAAACAGTTACTTGTAGAATAGCTTTCAGCAGCAGTATTTCATGTTTACTGTTAAATCACTGTTATTTTCCAACGATAGTTTATTTCGTACTTTATCCAGGTTGACAGAAAATGAAAAAAAGATTGAAGAACTGCGAAAAGGCTTTTGTACCCTGCAACCACCGGTTGCACGCTCAGGTAAGAGAATCACTCTTCCTTTCCTTCAACCATTAAATGGCTGTCAGTAGATCCTTGCGAGTGCGTGTGTGTGTGTGTTGCCGCTTTATGTATAGTGAGGAACGACGACGAGTAACGAGTGTGTGTTCTGTTATGGATTCGATTACTTATGAATAGGTTGCTTTAACAAAGAGTAAGTAAGAGCTGCCAGAAAACGAAGATGTTTACTATCATAGCGTTTTTCTTAGTGTTCAACTAAGGTGAAGGGCAGCTCGCTAAAGTTTATTGTTCCACTGAAATCACCTCCCCTGCTTAATTCATCATATTTCTAAAGATCCGCCTTTTTCGATTTCTCGAACCATTTGCTGAAATTTCTTATTGCTAAGTGAAAGAATTCGCCTGTGCGAAAGTCCTTGATGTCTTTTGGGTCAGACTTCATGGGCTTATGTTTCACTTTTAGATTGTTATGGATACTTTCCGATTGATTTAGGACTTGTTGTGTTATTAGGTAAGATATGAAATGAAGGGCAACTGGTGCAGTAAGGGATGAGTCGCCCTCGAGCTGTTCTCGCTTCAATATGATATGATAAAATGTCATTATACGAAATCCCGATGACTGTGAGAGTACGCAGGTGTTCCACCTAACGAATAGAAACTGTATTCGTTCTTCATATGCTGTTTTCACTATATGCTTTGGGAGTAGCTAAATAGATCTCCATTAACTCGTTCAAGAGTACTTGTTTAGTACAGTGGTTACAAAGTTGTCCCTGAAAACCACATGGACGTTCTAGGGCATTTTTAGATATACACCTGCAACTTTGGTACTTGGATGGCCCATCCTCACTGGTTGTGCGGACCGCAGCCTAATCTTCATCTTTTCGGAGTTTTGCTGGTTTAGGTACTGTGGTTCACTGGAGTACCGAGGTCAGCCTGCCCAACGTCTGCCCCAGATCGTCACCACCACAGGCAGTCCTCGCCTTTATAGATCAGAGAGAGATTTGCCTCCAAACGACTTGTTTGATACCAGTACGGTGGTGGATCTTCGTATCGGTTTATTCTTAGCTGACCTTCCTGATGGAAACGCTTGGTTCCTCAGCTTGGGAGACCCTGCCACAATGCTGAATACCCCGTTGTACGTCGATGTCCGACACGCTGGAACACCTTCCACCCACGATAAGACGGTAAACCGTCGGGGGCACCTGTAACTTGACGACAAGTTGTAGAATGGCAACTATTCTCACAATTAGATGAGTAACCGGTCGTTTTTAAGCAAACATATACGTAGTAAAAATGGTATTTTTGAAAAAAAAACTTGTCAAAAGACCGGTGTTTTTGCAAGTGGGTTAGATTCCAAGGTATCGAGTAGTACGTACCGGACAATTCCTGAATTAGTTAAAATTGGTGCTTAAGAAGGTAACAAGGCTTCGTCACTCTATGTAGTGGGAAGAATTTGTCGCTTCACCAGAGTATCCTTCTGCTATTTTGAGGGTACGTATAAATTCGAAAGTTTGTACGTGAAGCATGTATGTAGTATGCTTCATGCGCTAGTACTAACATTCTGCTTATCGTTCGTAATAAAAGGAAAGGCTAATAGCACTTTCGTTCGCCACCGCAGACACCTGCGGTCTGGGATTTTGAAAATATCTCAGAACCATTGTGGTTGTATTTCGCATAATACCCTACCATAAAAAACTGTATTTGGCAGCAAAACAGCATCAGCTTAACTGGCTTTAATGCCGATTTGGGCTGCCCAGATCAATCCCGTCGACGGGTAATTGCTAATGGCATTGATCGATATAACTAGCTGATAGACAGGCGAAACGAAGGACCCGCATGGTGTGGTGGTGAACGCGTTAACCCCTGTATGGGGTAATAACCCGTTCGTTTCCTACCGCAGAAACCTGCGATCTGGAGCTTTGCAAATATCTCAGCACCATTCTGCTTATTGTTTGCCACTCTATTGTATCTGAAGGGTGTTACAAGGAACTTTATTATGACGTAGAATGGAGCTACATACATCCATTGTACAGGTTAGGAAGACGTTTACTTTCGTAGTCCAATCCTTTTTCATGTTGTGTGCGATCCTCAGAATGTATTGTTGTTGCGATCTTTATTTGATCCATTCTAGATTCTGTAATTGATGCAGAAATGGAGACCGATAGTGGTTTATCGTTTATGAACGTTGCAACGAGCACTCCTATCCGTTCTTATAGTGTTGGTGTTCTTTCTCCGGATTTTGACATTTCATATTTCATTCGATTATACAATGAATAAATGATGTGTATTACAGCCTAACAATCGTTTTACGTCCACTGGCCACCGTAATCGTAATCACATATCCGAGATGTTCCTCGCCAGCTCGGATGATGTTCCATCACCCATCACCTTCTCATCTGACCAACCAATGACGACTCCTGCTATGCTAGGAATAAAACGTTCAACGTACAGGTGCCTTTCTTTAGTGTAAGTAGTGCTAATTCTATCACCTATCGGAAATAAGTATTTTTGATTAAGTTGCCGAAATGTCTTGTCGGTGTAACGTAATTAGAGTCCCTTCAGTTGTTAATTCTGAGCTTTAAGGGGAAGTAATTCGAGCAGTCGCTCTCATGGAAGCAACAAAAAGTATAATTTCCAAGCCGCCAGCGTGGCAGTAAGGAAGGGTTTTTAAGACTACTGTTTTTATCAGTTGTTGATTTGTTTGAAAGGTTTCTTCACTTGTTATTATCCGCATTTTTTGTCCTTGCTTTTCCGATCTGCAGCTTTTAGTCGCGTTGGCTTACTTTCGAAAACTGTACCTTTTAGTTTCCGGTGCTCGTTAATGATGAGAAGAAATTCGTTATTTCTTTATCCGTTTATCTAATGTTTTTCAGTTGTATATTTTTAAAGAATGCACCTTGGAAATACTAGGCGGGATGTATTCTGGTCAATTTCATTTGAATTAAGTTTTCGATAAAATTGGTTATTACTACAAAAAGGATGGGCATTACACCATTTAGTTACTGAGTATTATGCCGTGCTACTTTGAACAGGACGTATGTGGCGCAGTGGTTGGAGGCGCCGCTGCGACACAAGTGGAATCGATCCCCGCACCCATGGCCCACCAAGCCTTCCATCCCTTCAGGGTCGGCAGTCCCTCAGGGATTGATCAACGCCGAGAGCTTTATCCTTTATCCTTTTACTTTGAACACAGAATTTCATATTGTTGTAAGGGTGGGCAAGGTAAATATTCAGATGTTGTTTTTGACGTCTGCATGTATGAGATATGAGCTGCCCTGTAATACATATGGTCGCTGATTCGATCTCGCGCCTCAGGCTCACAAAGCTTCCCATCTTTCTGGGTTGAGCAGATTGGTACGAAATTTTAACAGGTGAATCGGTAGACTACTGTAGATCATTGTACTGGTCGAATATGCATTTCATCACGTCTATGATGCTTGACACAACCGAATATATGGTGCAAGGGTTGTTCAACGCCGAACGCCGCGTCCTTCCTATCTTCCGTACTTTAAACAGGAAATCTTATCTTCCTTTTTCACATAGGTATTCTACAACGTTCTGAATGATGAGTTTACATACTTTTTGTTAAAGATGAAGGGCTATGTAATACCTTAGCAAACAACTAGTCTATCGCATAAGGTTCATTAGAATGATGACGTATTTTTAACACAACGCACGAAAGTCACGACATCTGGTAGTTTTATGTAGTGGATAGAATATATCGCCTCATAAGAGAGTTTATCGCAATAGTTTTGGAAATCCTACAAATTTGCAACAGTCAATTTATCGTTGAAGTGGATAGTATTCCTGCACACGGTAAAGCTAATCGTCCTACTGGCTTCCCTTGTTGAGGGTGAATGACGTTCGTGGAATACCGCGATAAGTAGCTGGAATTGATAAGCTTCAGCAAGATTGGTCAGATGAGTGTAAATCACAGCCAAAAATTACCGCCATGCTGTGGAAAACCTAGATGCGAACTGGGAAACATTCCTCCGATCTTAACCTTTCCACTTACTGCCTATTCTCTTTTAGCGGCAGGGTATGTTGTGAAATATAACTTGTATAATGCTGAGATATGTGCAAAACTCCGGGCCGCAGGTGTCTGCGGTGAGGAATGAACGCGCTATTGCCTTTTCCGGGGAGTAATGCGTTCACCACCACACCATGCGGGTCCTTCGTTTCGCCTGTCTCTCAGCTAGTTCTATCGATCTTTTGCCATCAGCAATCACCCGTATAACTTATTGTATATTTCGCAACATACACAGCCGCTAAAAAAGAATAAGCAGTAAATAAAAGGGTTAAGATTTTGATTATAACTAAGCCTCAGCTTAACTGGGTTCAATGCCGATTTGGGCTCCCCAGGTCAATCCCGTTGACGGGTGATTGCTTATGGTAAAAGATCGGTAGAACTAGCTAAGACAGGCGAAACGAAAGACCCGCATGGTGTGGTGGTGAACGCATTACTCCCCGGAAAGGACAATAGCGCGTTCGTTCCCCACCGCAGACACCTGCAGTCCGGAGTTTTGCGAATATCTCAGCATTATACAAATTCCTCCGATCTTCATGGGTCGTCGAATGTCTGTAGACGTGACTTGAGAGCAGTTGGGAACGAGTTTCTGGAGACTTTAGGGAAGAGGTTTACCAAACCGGAAAAGTGCTATTTACGCGTAGAAAATGTTGGGGACTGGACAATTGAACAACAAATTGTTAAAATATTGAAAATGTTAGGTTTCAATGGGAAAAGTGCTTATCGATTTTCCTATTGTAAAATGCAGGAGAGGATGGAAAAGTTAGTGCCATTTGTAGACTCGTTTCCTTATTCCCACATATTTCCCGTGTTCACGAGCACCATGATGTTGAGTGAAATGGCACTAATTCAATTGCTTTCGTGTTCGAAAAACGAGCCTGGGTTCCAGTAAGCCTGAGCCCCATCGTGGTGGTAGAAAAAGTCAAAAATCTTAGGTATTCTAGCAGTCATCTCAATTAATAAAGTCCAATATGAGCAGTGATATTAAGGCTTGAATTAAGGCTTGAATCTACAAGGGAACATTATTTTTGCAACAAACGATTCCATATGAAGTCATGTCATCGCGTAAGCGACAAGTATTGGCGGTCGTGGGGAAGTGGAATACCTCAGCAGATCATGAACTTCGAATCAAAGACGTAGATCATGAACTACCGCAAACGATTTGGGTCTTCATGATTGCATGACGGTCTAAAGAAACACATGCTCCATACGTAGCATTTCTGAAAGATCACCGTGAAGACTATGCGATCATACCGAATAGAGGATTGGGACTAAAGAACTGATAACTCTCAATCAGATTAAAACGAAGTGGAAGTCTCATATGGCTCCTAGCAGCAGTCTTCTACCGCGCAATGTCTTTTTAAAAAACTTAACAACATCAGAAAGTTCGTAGGCGATGAAGCTTATACGCATTTTTAGAGCGTTAGGTTGCCGGCAGTACAGTCATGGTCTTTGGATGCTTACCGTGGAGCTGGCACACCAAGCTCAATTCCCCAACAGCCGCCGAATTAGTTCTGGTATTGTCTACCACTCGGCACATTTTTAGGTCACTGTAAGTCATTATTTAAGCCAAATACATTTCACTTCCGTTGTTATAAATAGGGTCGGATGGATGGCTCACCCCCTAGCAATTGCTTAATGTCGAGCGATTTATCCTCTATTCTTTACTATAAAGCTTCATCTACAGTGCACCGAAGCAATTTTCTCATCAAAACAGATGACGATTCCAAACCGTATGCGACCTGAGATGTTAACTTTCCAACTCTTTATTCAGTTATACCTCATAGAGGCGCCTGTAACGCAAGCAGCGTGTGTAGCGCAGTGGTCGGAGGCGCCGTGCAATACACATGGAATCTATCCCAGCGCCCCAAGTCCATGAAGCCCTCCTTCCCTACGGGTTCGAAAATTGGTACCAGACTTGTCTGAGAGGAGAGCAGCACTGGTTCGATACATCGGTAAGCCACCGTGAGTCACCGTAAAGGCCAGATATGGATTCAGTCACCTCCAACGATACTTAATGAAGTCAAGTGCATGCCGTATCCCTCAAGGATTAATCAACACCGAAAGTTTAATCCTTTATCCTTTCATCGCAAAGGGTCTCATCACCTGTAGAAAACTTTACTAATGCTCGAAAAACTAGTTTAAATGATACCTACATTTAACTACCTTAAAACGTTTATGGCAGTGACATAAGTAACGATATAAGCAAAGAAAGATGAAAAATGCCGAACTGCAAATTCGCCCGAGTTTTAGAATGTAGCGCGTTTAACTTTGAAAACTCTATAGCACAGGAGGAGGAGCTATGACAATTCGGGTAAAAAATTGGAATTGGGAGAATTATGGGAGAACACGAGCACTTCGATTTATAACGCCACAGAAAGCTGCAGTGAAAATTTTGGATTATTTCCTCAAAAGTTGAAGACGTTTATAATTTATTAATGCAGTACTTAACTCCCTACCAACGGTTTACCGCCTCATCGTGGATTGGAGGCGTTCCTGGGTGTACGGCTGCAATGTACACCGGAGGGATTTATCACCTTGGTGGGGTCTCCCGAGCTGAGGAGTTCGGCATTTCCATCAGGAAGCACAGCTAAGAGTAAATCAATACCAAGATTCACCACCGTCCTGGTATCAAATTATTCGCATGGTGGCAAATATCTCTCTGATCCACAATGGCGGCGACTGCCTGTGATGGTGACGAGCTGGAGCAGACTTTGGCCAGGCTAACCATCCTCGAGACTCCAGGGAACCACAATGGCTGAACCAGCAAAACTCGGAAAAATGGAGAATATGCTGGAGTCCTCACAACCAGTGAAGACGGACCATCCGAGTATCCAAGTATCCAAGTAAGCACTTCAATACATGACAGCACATTGAAGAATGCACGAACTGCCCACTATCGTCTGCGAACATTGCTTAAAATACGAATGAGATTAGGAGTTCGGTATTTACAACACTAATCCCGCCCAATACCACGAACTACTGCTGTCATGGCTGCATTTTCGTTACAAGGTGGCAAATCTCTCTCCAACCCACAAGATTCAGCACTTTCTTGTGGTGACCACTAGGAAGACCCACTGCATGGTTATCTCAAAACTTTTGGGAAAGAAAATCCTGCGCAATTAGAAAAGTATAGTTGAAATGGAAATTGTCCTGGGACCTTCATGATTCTTCGTAAAGACGGAGATTCAGATATCCAAGTACTTCTCTTTCAGCATAGAAGTCCACTTCAACGAAAATTGTATTATATGCCAAAAGATTTCAAATCATGAGCTATTTATAGCCGTAGCAACTTGAAGCAGTTTAAAAGATTATGGAGGTAAAACTCATTCGTTTTTGGTACTTGGAAGCGTACCGTAGGGAACGGCGCAGCAGCTATTAAATAATTTGATTTAGAATTAACAGCGATTTATCTCTACAGCAAGTGCACGTAAACGAATTCAGAGATATATCTCGTTACTCCTGTAAAGCCATACTGATACAACAGCAGTAATTACTGCATATTCTCCTTCCATGTCTGTGGCAGAAATCATCGGAAATTTGAGCGTTTGTGGCTTCTCAGCAAGGAATTCAAAGCTCGTTAGTCGCTAGGCAGCGTAGCGCTGCTCCAGCTAGAGTATAGTGCGCTGGGAGAGAAACAAACGCGACCTTCTGCTCTCCGAAAACACATCTGGATTCGGGGGATGTACTCACTATGTTTGTTTTTGTTTTCTGCCTTCTATAATTTTCATGGCAGGTTACTAAGCGAAATACAACCACAACGTTGCTGAGATATTTGCAAAACTCTGGACCGCAGGTGTCTATGGTGGGGAACGAACGCGCTATTATCCTTTCCGGGGAGTAACGCGTTCACCACCACACCATGCGGGTCCTTCGTTTCGCATGTCTCTCAGCTATTTCTATCGATCTTTTTGCCACAGCAATCATCCGTCAGGTGAACGCGTTACTCCCCGGAAAGGATAATAGCGCGTTCGTTCCCCACCATAGACACCTGCGGTCCAGAGTTTTGCAAATATCTCAGCAACGTTGTGGATGTACTCACTGTTTTTGTCGCGCCGATTTGACACGTACTTTTTATATTTACATGGAGATACTCATGTATGCGTGCATGTGTGGGTAAATTCTCGTAAATGCAGACCGTGACCAACCAATCATTTTCTTAAAAACTGCGATTAACTAAGTCGAAAATGTATGAAATGTGGATAGAAATGACCTCCAACGAATGAGTTCATTTTGTTGGAGACTGGCCGAGACCAAAAGCCATAGCTTCTTTGATGAGATCCGATGAATGGCAGTTCTTCGGAATATGCGATAACATGAATCTGGGGCTTTGGTATCCTAGCCAATGCGGTTTTGGTCATGAACTTTGTCGAAGCCGAACCGACTGAACCTAATGGTACTTTACAGTTGAGAAGCTGAAGATCAATAAAAACTTTAAAAGTCTTCGTTGTCTATGCCTCGACATCAGGTAGTTAAAACAACAATATATGGGGGTTAAAATTTCACGGAGAACGACCTAACAAATTCACCAAATTGATGTCTAGACCCATGAAATGAAATAGAATAAGCCTGTTGATTGGGCATGTGAATTTACCTCACCATGACAAACTTCCGTAGGAGAAACCGCACTCAACATTGGCCTAAGAGTTCCTCAACTGAGAGTATCTTAACGAGTTCATTATTGTTCGTCGAAAGTTCTCCTCAACCAAAGTCGCTCCTCCCAAAATTTTATACAAGATTAGTCCATCACCACCTTCGTGCAAGGTGCACTTTTTTGCAGACAGATAAGAAAGCCTCAAACTTCACGAAACCACATCTCAACGGCACTGTAAATTGGAATTCTTCAGATTATTAGGGGTGAGCAAGAAGCGAACGGCGTGAGAAGCTTAGAAGAGGATTGAGGATGCAGTGAGAACAAAGATACCCCATTCCATGTCCATCTTTTTGACCCTATGATTCTTCGTGCCTTAATGTGGTTTTCCCACTTACACCAAGATTGGAAATCCGAGACGCCGGAATACACGTCAAGGCTTCGCACTTAATCATCCGTTCTCGACGAAGCTGGTTTTTCATGATATTTGCTCGACCAAAGGATTATGTCAAGAATTCAGAATTAATCTCCCAACGACTGATAGCCTCACCTTGGCTGGGAGGTGTTCTTAGGTGTCAGGCTGCAATGTACAGTACAGCAGGCAGACTTATCCCTCCAGCAAGGGCTCGCTAGCTGAGAAAGTGGGGGACGTTTCCACCAGGAAATCCAGCTAAGAATACAACAGTACCAAGATCCACCACCTTCCTGGTATTAAACAAGTCGCATGGTGGCAAATTTCCTTCTGATCCACATTGGCGGTCACTGTCTTCGGTGGTGACGACCTGGGGCAGACTTTGGCTTGTCTAACCTCGGGACTCCAACGAACCACAATGGCTAAACCAGCAAAACTCCGAAACAATGGAAATTATGCTGCGGCCTGCACAGGCAGTGAAAACGGGACATCCAAGTATCCAAGTAAGTAGTTGCTAGAAATAATAAATGCACTAAAAGCTAAACTATGTGACATGATGGATTGTCCGGTGAAACAGAAATGATTGTCAATGGACAACCGGTATGAACAAAAACTGTCCACTGTAAAAGAGCGCTGACGGATGAGATTGCTCCATTCGAGTGGTGGTCAACTGAATTCGACTCGACACTATCACGAGGACTCACATCGGCGGAAACAGGAACTGTGGACAATTGACTCGGATCTCTCCAGCTCTGAGGAAGGCGAAGGCACCAAAACGTTAGCCTAATAAAGCATTTTACTAATCTCGTGTTAGTTTATCAATGGAGGAATACACGTCAAGTGCATATCAGGAAGAACTCAGGGCGAATAGGAGAATTCCTCAACGAAGCGCTAGAAAAGAAACATGATGTTCGCCGAGTCTTATCCAGCTATACCTTCTCCTACTTTCTAATAACTATATTATATGAGACCGCTATGACTGAAAAAAAACCCAGACAGAACCAGAAAACGATGGGTCCCATCCATTTTGTTGTACGGCGACGTTACTCGACCGACGGCTGAGAATGGGCCCATAATTATCGACCACACAGTTTGTGCGCTCCACTGCCAGAAACGTCCTAGGCGAGCCAGAGGGAGGCGCTGAGATTTCCACATTCGTCGTCCAGTTATATCTTCCCCTACCCCCTATTGATCATACTATATGCGACCCTTACAAATGAAAAAAGCCTAGACAGAATAAGAAAACGATGGATCCCATTCATTTTGTTATACGGCGGCGTCACTTGACTGACGGCTAGAAATGGGCCTATGTATTAATGACTACGTAGTTTACGCGCTCCAGTGCCAAAAACTCGTCCTGGGCGAGCTAGGGTGGAGGGGAGCGCGAAGATTCCCGCATTACTCGTTTAGCGCTGGTACTTACTTGATACTTGAACGGCTCGTACTCCCTAGTTGTGAGGGCCCAGCATAATCACCATTTTTCAGAGATTTCCTGGTTAAGCCATTGTGGTTCTCTGGAATCCCGGGGACAGCCTAGCCAAAGTGTGCACCAGGGCGTGACCACGGCAGGCAGTCGCAGCACTTGTGGATCAGAGGGAGATTTGTCACCATGGGACTTTGATACCAGGACGATGGTGGATCCTGGGATTGGTTTACTTATAGCTAGGCTTCCTGATGGAAACGCCGGACTTCTTTTTAGCATAGTAGACCATGCTGGCGGGACGAATTCCCCCGCTGTACATCGCAGTCCGACACCCACGAACACCTTCCAGCCACGATGAGGCGGTAAACCATTGGGAGGGTTTAACGCTGATAATGTTGTTAAATCGGGGCTTCCTACTTCAAGTGTCATCCAGTTAATGAGAGACCATGTATTCTGCTATGCGCACACGATCTTATGTCATTGTTTCCGAACTGGTACAAGGCTTGTAATAGGCGTGTACTGTGCTCGGTCCTACAAGTACTGTATAGTTCTGCATATTCGTAACCATTTTCACTCAACATTTTGGTGTGTACTGCTCATAAAAAGAGATAGTTTGCAGTTAGGCTGGACTCCTTTGTAGGCACGACCTGAGGTGATAAGAAGTTCATCCGAACAGCTACATTGCCATTCTATGAGCTGTGATTTTCTAATAAGATGAGGAAGCTTGCCATTCCCAAGTACTTTGGTCGTCCTTCCATCGGTTTGGCTTTGTTTGGCTGCGCAAATCGTCCATTCTACCACGTGTGCGTTTTTCCTGACAGAGCACTCGGACGGAGGTACGAGGGCAACATCATTGAACAGGTGAGCTAAAGTTCTTGTTTTCCTATGCTTCATTTGATGCATTACGGTTTAGTTGGGAACATTTGATCCTCTTCCGAATTCAAGAAACGAGAAATTAGTGTCGCTCAACTTTGGTCGACTGAAGTACTGGATCGGTGAGCGCGACGCTCATATATCTGTCCCTGTTTTGGAGCTTCTTGGTACGTTTATTACTCTTCTGTTTTAAAAATGTCTTCGGTTGAATTTGTCTTGTGCAGTACACTACAATACACAAGATGACAGCTAACAACCGTTAGATAAATACATGTACATCCATTCTTATTCTTATTTGAAAAGATCCTGTGTAGCGTAATGGTCGGGGCGCTCTGCAGTACATATGGGATCGATCCTCGCACGCCAGGCTCACTAAGCCTTCCATCCCTCCAGAGTCGGTAGATTGGTGCCAGACTTGTCTGGGAGGATCGCAACACTGGCTCGATGCATCGGTAGGCCACCGCGAGTCATTGTAAAGGCCAGATATGCATTCAGTCGCCTCTAAAGGATGCTCTATAAAGTCGAATGTTTGACGCATCCCTCAGAGATTGATCAAACCCAGGAGCTTTGTCCCTTTTTTTACGTCCATTCTTGTTGTGGAGCTGCTCGAAATAAAGTTTGCCTTACCAGCAATACATTCTTTGTGGTAGTGAATTTCAACGCATGCGGTCTAAGAAGTGGTTGCACTAGTTAACTTTAACTGGATCTGTTGTTGTAGTAAATTCTACCAATTCCATGAGAAGAAAACCAGCAGCTTTCTTTCTCAGATTATTAGAATTCTGTATTTCTTTTTTTGGAATTCGTGCTACTTTCTTTTTTGGCTTTTTTGTCGAGAACAGTATTTCGAGCCAAAAAACCGCCGAACGGTCGGGATTTCGTAGAACGGATGATGACGGTGTCATCTAATGGTAATGGCTGTCGGTGATAGTTTTGAATTTGTAGTTTTAATTTTCGGATGGGTGTGAATTTGAGTTTCGAACATTTTGGAATTACAACCACTACGTTACTGAGATATTTGCAAAACTCTGGACCGCAAACTCTGGACCGAACGCGCTATTGTCCTTTCGTTCCCCACCATCGACACATGCGGTCCAGAGTTTTGCAAATATCTCAGCAACGTTGTGGTTGTATTTCGCTTAGTACCCTGCCGCGACATTATAGTAGGCAGAAAACAAAAAGGTATAACATTTTGGAATTAGTTTTTTTTTTTAGAGAACTTAAATACTTAGAGACTTATTTGTGAACTTTCATGAGATTATCAAGGCCTCAGGTACCCAAGTACCTTACTTTTCTGCAAAATACCGGTAGTTCTCCAAAATCCAGCTTAGTTACGAATGTTTTAGTTTATTTTATTTTAGAAAGTATAGCTGTGTTGACTCTAGTGATGACACATTCGAATAAGGTGAAGCTGAAGTTCCGGTAGTGATTTTTGTAGGTCTCTCAGGATTATTTCCCATACATCCGAAAACCTTCGTAAGAGCGAGACACAATAGAGAATCCACATCGGTGACGTCCGAATCAAGGACAACTGGAAGTCTTGAGGAAGAGAAGGTTTGACTAAGTGTCATTTAATCTTTATATTTGTGCAAGACCATTTATTCATTTAAATATTTTATTAACTTTTTCGTTTCAGGCTCCTGGCGGGGATCAATTGTTATAAATATGTCCTCTCGTTACATATTTGTATATTCTAATTATTTTTTCTTGGTTTCGCTTATTTCTGTGCAGATATCAATTTCTGACCGATGCTATGATAATATAAAAATTAATTTTGATGACCATCTTCTTAGCTATGAATCCGTGTACCGTGTTATTGAGACTTCTAAGAAATGCATAGAGAATTACGAACTGCTTTCTCCACAAGGTACGATTTAATCTGTCCAAAACTTCCTCTGTAGTAAAACTGACAAAAACGAAGGACTCGCATGGTGTGGTGGTGAACGCATTAGCCTCCCGTAAGGCTAATAACGCGTTCGCTCCCCTCCGCAGACAGTTTAGTTCCAGATATCTCTTATTATAACTAAACGAAAATACGTTTCAGACGCTGTTTATGAGCCTTCTCTCTGTCGCGCAGGTTTACTACAAGTTGATGTTGGTCCTGTTGTTCGGCTTGATAACACGAATTTGTATGTCGCTTCTCTCCATTGTCATCTTTATGTAACCTCTTGTGAAAATGCTCAGGAGTTATTTTTACTGAGTTTATTAATGTATTTTTATTTGTTCTAGGTTGCCGCACATTGAATTGAATATATCCGTTGCTGTTTATGAACAAGTGGATTCGGTCACAATTCGTTTGCAATGTTTGTATGCTCCTGACGCTGAGGATATCTACTGTCATGATGTTCTACGGATGATGGATGGAAGTCAGTGGTTATGGCCGTGTAGATCTATTGTTTTCAGCAAGCGTGTTACTTTGGTAAGCTTACTAATTGATTAGTTTGATACTTTCGTAGTGGTCACCTTTTTCTATAGTTCTAACTTCCCATGTTGCCATTTCAGCTTCCGTTTTATTTCGGTTATTCATGTTTTCGTATGTTCGGTCTCTCTCAATATATGATAAACGTGACAGTATATCCTCAAAATTGCAGGTTTGTTTAGTTGTTCTTCTTACTTATCGGTTTCACGGCTGGGAGGTGTTCCTGGGTGTCGGGCTGCGATGTATGCGAGAGTATTCGTACCCCCACTCCCAACAAGGTCTCTCTCGCTGGGAAGGAGTCCGGTTTTTCCATTAGGAAGCCTAGCTAGGAATAAACCAATACTGGGATCCATCACCGTCCTTGTACCAATTTGGTCTCATGTTGGCAACTCTCCCTCTGATTCACAAGAGCGGCAACTGTCTCTGGTGGTGACTACCCGAGGCTGACTTTTGCTAGGCTGTCCTGGGGACTCCAGGGATCCACAACAGCTAAAGAGCAGAACTCTAAGAAAATCGAACTTATGCTGGGGTCCGCACAACCAGTGAAAACGGACCATCCAAGTATCCAAGTAAATATTTATTATCTTTTCTAGGAGCTTTTAAGTTATTAAGTGAGTCAGATTATTTCAGATCCACTTTATTAGTTACTTCACCTACGGAGCCTCAGTTATCACCTGATATTGCAATGTATTATTCGGATACGGTGACTTTTACTTCTTGATGTTAAATTGCATTTATGATAGATTTTATTTTCCTGCGGAACTGTTGTGGAGAAATGAGTTTGTTTTAGAATACGTCGGATCTGGATTGGTCTCCACTATTAATTGTTGACCTTAGCGAACACGATGGAGTTTGGTTGCGCGTTGAAAGACCACCTCCATACTATGGTTGCTTTTACGGCTCGATTTATTTATGCTAACAAATTTTTCCTATTACAGCTAGAATAGTCACTATATCTGTATTTGAACGTCACAATGACGGTGTTCTTCGTTCACTTCAGACAGTCAGTATTGTTCACCCATCCACCGGCTTCAAAGTGAGTCCTCGTTAGACCCTTAAAGGGCTGTTTCACTCCGCTATAATGGGCACTTTATTCTCTCGGCATGCTGCTCAGTTTTAGTGGCGAAATGTTGCGAAAGGAGAGTATGTTGCTTATGCCCACATTCCAAGGCATGACTGCGTGCTCATTTGTGAAGAGTTCCCCTCCACTCCTGTCCCTTGTCGGGCATGTAAATACACTGTTATTAATTTTACCGTGACAACTGATCGGGCCAGTATATCATGGATGAGACTGCGTAGAATGCGTGACTCAAGCCCGTCGATACTATTCGCCTTGGCTTGTAAGTATTGCCACATTTCTTTTTGATCTTATGTTTTTATTTTCTGCTCTTGTTCTGTTTTCATATTTCACCTTGCATTGTAGGTGTGGTGGTTGCTTTTGCTTTATGTGGGATCATCTACCTTTTGATCTTGCGGCGCCGTGTGCGGCAATCTCCAGTGCAAGTACAAGAAATGGAACTTCATGAGAAACCACTTGTTCTTCTACTTACGCCGGATGACTGTTCGCAACATTCAGCTGTGGTCCTTCTTCTTGGTCGCCTTCTTGAAAAGCATCTGGGAGTCACTGTGCTTCTGGACTATCGTGAGATGAGCAATTCTGGTGAGTGCTACTATTTCCGGTATTACTTTGAGAAGGAGAATTAAAGTACTAGATAGCTTGAGTTATTTATTCCTACTAGATTTTTGTGATGGTGTCGACCGTCGAATCTGTTTCCAGTTCTTGGACCACCCACCAGACACCATGGTCATTCCTGGCACCTTAAAAATAAATGCAGTATGACGACATTCTCGCGAGCATCTGCATCTGTCGCCGTAAAATGACGGTGTTGACCGTCGAGTCTACCTCCAGTTCTCCGACTTCTCCCAAAGGTTTACCAGCCTCATCATGGCTGGGAGATGTTACTGGGTATCGGGCTGCGATGTACAATGGTGGGATTCGTTCCTTCAGCATGGTTTCGCCAACTGAAGAAGCCGGCGTCCCCACTAGGAAGTCCAACTAAGAGTAAACCAGTACCAGGATTCACCACAGTCCTGGTATCAAACTAGTCACATGAAGACAAATCTCCCTCTGATTCACAAGGGCGACGACTGCCTGTGGTGGTGGCGACTTGGGACAGATTTTGGCTAGGCTGACCTCGGGACTTCACGGAATCACAATAGCTAAACCTGCAAAGTTCCGAAAAATTGAGATTAAGCTGGGCTCACACAACCAGTGAGCACAGGCGATTCAAGTATCCAAGTATTAGATTTTTTGGCGCAATTTATATGTGATCCGTTATTCTAATCGAGATGAAATTTGTTAGTGTTTGTGGTCCATTTTTCTTTCCATAAAGAGGAAAAGATTTCCTAAGGTATTGAATTAAACATTTGAGTTGTGTGTATGTTCTAAATGAAGCTTTTATTATGTTTAAGCATTTTAGCTATGCTTGAATGAACAGTGAAAACGAAATAGGGCGCTGAATGTTGTCGGTTAACCTTGGTTCTCTTTCCTAATCTTCCTTTGTTTTAGTTATACGTCCTTATAACTGGATAGTGGATTCGCTCTGTCGTGCTTCACATGTGCTTATAATCATATCTCCGTGTTCTGAGTTAGTGCTTAATGGACAACATCTACGACAACGTCGTCCATTCCCGGATCTTTTCGTCCCGGCGATTAGTATGATTATACGGGTTCATATTTCGAAATCCTTCTCTTTCAAATTAAAGGTAAAACATTATTCGTTTCAAGGAGTACGCAAAATCTACTTCATCCAGCAAGTACATCGTTTGTCGACTTCCATATTCTCCACCTACTTGTAGTCAGTTGAGCATACTAGGATTTCCTGAAGTTGAAAGTGAGCTTTTTGCTCCTATCTCTCATTTAATTTAATCTTTAGCGTGCTACCAATATATGCAGAATTTTAAAACTTTTTACTATCAGACGTTTACTTGCATTTTAATGATCTTCCTGTATTGCTTAGCATATACGAATGAGCTAGTGATTTCAATACATGCTTGCCTAGAAACAATTTGAGCTTCAGACATAGACAAAACGTTGACCTGGTCTTTCACCATGCGCGATCTACGATTAAACATCCGAATGTTTTTCGTGAACTTTTAAGAGTGGAGCATAGCTATTTCCAGGACAACTGTTAACCTCAGCATTGTTCGATATGTCCGCGTTTTCTTTTTGAGACGAGGTTACGAGGTTGCTAATAATAATAGTTGTTAATGTTTAATAACAAGTTTTATTCATTACAATATTGGGAATGAATGTGGGGAGGACAAGGTCATTGCGACCTGCTCAACGAAACGTCGCCGTAGCCTCAGCAGATGGGCCACAAAACTTAAATTTCAGTCGCATAATAAAAACATCTTCTTCACATACACAGTCATCGTTTTCTGTTTTCACCTAGAATTCCACGTGGAGACCAGCCGTACAGAGTTGATATGGATGAGTAATGAGCCACTCTCACACTAAAATATCAGTCAGATATTGTATGAGAATTCTTGAGATAATGAGACATTCCTCGCTGTGGTTCATTTTTGGATTCTTCATATTCATCCTGAATACATTGGGCGTTTTACGCGTCGATTTCAAAGTTTTCTCCATTATTTCTCTATGTCCCGTGCACGCCTAGTGGAGTACTTGGTTTAACTTTAAATTTGCCGACTAGATGTTTTTTAAGCTTGCTTCAAAATGGTCTACCCACTTCTGAAAAGGGAAATCACAGAAGGGCGTTGGTGAGAAACATCTTTCAAACAGCCACCAGCTAAGCCTAAGAACAAGGAAATGGCAGTTCCTCGAGATAGGTTTAGCTGAAGAACCGTCCTTCCTTCTTTTCTAAACGATAACCCTAGCGAGAATAATAATAAGGTCCCGTTCAATTACTTTTTATTTCCAGCCCAGTACACAGCTATAAGAGGTTGTTTATAAAGGGCTGTTCTAGAGAAATCGGTAGCAGTGATTGAATTACCAGCACAAACTCTGAGATGCCGACTAGTTCGTAACCCTTTGTGCGTCCATCTATACAAAACGCAAAAATGCATAATTTGCAGCGCGGTAGAGACGGTGACTGCATGAGTACGCGTACGGTGTGCCTGAGTAAAGCTTCTGGGAAGAATATATTGACGAAACGCGTAGACTAGTTTGTATCCATGTTAAAGAACACCTAGATTGGAAATGTAAGGTTGAACAAAATGCTCCACTGGGTGCTCATAGGGCACATACTCAGTGGGGAAGATTTGGAAGAAAAAGTTACTGTCCTCGCACAAGAATCTAATACATCAGCGGGTAAGATCTTCGAAGCGTTCTGGCTACATATCAAGAATCAAGAAATTAAGTACAGAGAGGAATGCCTGGTCATCGCGCGTGATCTCACACGATATCTCAGAGTGATATTTTAACATGAGAGAGGCTTGTTACACATCCATGTGGCTTCTGTAAGTTGGTCTCTACATACTCAATTGTTGACTCGTAGAAAGCGGTGAGTGTGCGAAGGAGTTGCTTTATCTCCAGTTCGGCTGAAATCGAGGTTTCGTGGTGTTTCTGTTGGGGTTATGGTGGTGTATGGCTGACTAGACTGTGGTGCACTTGACGCTTCCACGCTCTGAAGAAGGCGAAATCCGCTGAAACGTCAGCCAGTATTATAGTGAATAAGCCTTATTATTCATAAGCTTTTGTCGGTTGAAGAAAATACACTGAGTTCTTGTAAAATAGCTTACCAAGGACTCTCTGCGCTGGCTGAGCTGTCGATGTATTGGAAATACTATAGCTAATGGGTTCTTTGTAGCAAAATGTGCGATCAAAAGGCATATGCACTGAGACGAAAGCATATGTTCCACTTTGCCTGCCTACACATGCATTAATTTAGATGGTTGTGGTCACTTATGTGCTAAATAAGCGCACCGTGCCTCATTTTTGTGTTTTTTTTTTGTAACACCAGCAGATTTATTGTAAAAACCAATACCAACACGACTCATGTTTCCTTATTGTGAAGTGAATAAAAGCTCTCGGCGTTGGTCATTCTCCCTGAGGAATGCGCCATCTATTAGACTTCGTTAAGTATCGTTGGAGGTGATTGGATGCATATCTGGCCTTTAAAATGAGTAGCGGTGGCCTATCGATGTATCGAGCAAGTGCTGCTATCCTCTCAAACAAGTCTGGTACAAATTTGTCGACCCTGGAGGGATGGAAGACTTGGTGAACTACAGACGTGCGATCGATCCAATGTATGTGCTACAGGGCGCCTCCGACCACTGCCCCACACACGTCCTCTTCCTTATTGTACATGAATATATTTTGTTATCAACAAATCGTTTTCTTTTCACCCAAGTTAGGAATTCGAATGGCGAAGCGATTTCCTAGCCGGGTTTCGTCCCACAGGAAGCAGCCATGAAGTTCTCGAATGCATCCTTTGTTGTTTACAGTTGCCTGCTTTGTTTGGCATTTATTGGAAGCCTATGTTTCTTCTCCAAATTGTTTATGGTTTGAACCTTTAGCAATTTCGAAATTAGAATAATACTATGGACACCCTAGAGCGATAAGGCAAATTCTGTTTTATATTCTTTTGTGAAGTTTTACTCTTCGAATGGCTTCTTTATTGAATAATCATCGGTAAATGTTGAGATATTGGTAATGTTGCGAATGTGTTTTTGACCAGTGAAATCATATGTTAACTTAAAATTTCAAACTGATTGGAACTTCTCACCTTGCTAAGCTTCTTCTAGTTCCTTCAAATTTCGCCAGTTTGACGGCATTAATTCATTCCGTCGATGCTGAACAATTACAAATTCCTACTGACTGTCCTATAATGGACGGGTTTATGCAAGCAGTTGCTTCTATGAAGAATTTGATGGAAACGAGCGAGCATTGGATTGAACAGCGACTTTTTAGTGAAGTATTGTTTTCGATCACATTGTTTTGTTTGGTTTTTTATTTACTCTATTTATTTATTCATAGCAGGGTGTTATGTGCAGTGCAACCACAAGGATGCTGAGATGTCATCAAAACTCGGAACCTCAATTGGGCTTCGAACCAGTTATTACATTTACGTGGAGCTCAAGTGTTAGCCATCACACCAACAGAGGCTCATAGCTGATGGGAAGACGATGTTACGATTTGATTGAGGTGGTTGATAGCACGTGAGCCCCAGCTAGGGGTACTCGCGGGTTCGAAACCCACTTGAGGATCCGAATTGTGCTCTTACCTCAGCGTTCTTGAGGTTATACTTTACATTACTTCGTATTATATGCAATGGAATGGGAAGGATTTTCGTTTCTATTAAGAATGTGGATGAAACGGTTAACCTCGTTGACGTGCCCATTGGACATGAACTCGTTCTACAAACGGATAAGAAAAGAACACAAGCAGCTGAAAAGTTTGGATTACTTCCCCCAGAAGATACTGAGGTTAATAAATGCTCCACTGTTTTATGCTCGCTTTCTGTAAACTAGATTTAGGGAGTGGAAAGGTCTGTGGAGTTTGATTTGTTGCCACCGGATCCATCAGATGAAGATTGAAATATGGAATTTAGTCAAGTCTGTATAGATCGAAGCACCGGTACAGAGTATCTCGAAATGCATTTTGTTTTTTTCATTCTACTAAATGTAATTATTTTGCAAACTTGAACTTGTCATGGGAATAAAGAATGCCTTAGAGTGTTTCCAATGCGTATGTTTTTATATGTTCGCTCAATACATTTACTTCCATTAACTTTTAAAGAACAAGAGCTAACGAGTAACTTTGTACCTGTTTCTATTTTTTAGTTCAACCTTATGCAAGGAAACGCAACGGACGGAATTCAGGATGAACCGAATAACGTCCGTAGGTTTTAAAGTTATTATTTTAAGGTTTTCATTTCTGAACGAAGCAAAGAGAAGAGGTTCAAGTAGGCTTAGAAGCATGGGTGTACATAGTTGCACCACTTGGTCATCCATTTTCTTCAGATTAGATAGGTTGATTGCACAATGTCATATTTATGTTTGAATATTACCACTCTTTGATTGATATTACTGAATCTTTTGTAATTAGTGGCTTAAAGACGACTTATAGCACACTGGATGATGGTTAAGGATGATTTGTGATGTACGTAGTCTTTGGTATATCCCATCTCGAAATTTAGTTAAACCTCTACTCATTGGAAATTAGCAATTTAGTACTAAAATTGTTTCGTAGGGTTAAAACAGTGACGTGATAGTTCGATAGTTCGCAACATCATTATGTCAGCCAAATATGCTTTCAGTCATACCTAGGATTCTTAATAGAATCTGATGCATTACGCCAAAACTTCTGTGGTGGTGAACACGTTAGCCCCGAAAAGGGTAATAGCTGGTGTGATTACCACCACAGGCACGTGCGGTCCGAAGTTTTGAGGATATCTCAGCATCACTGTGGTTGTATGACGCATTGTACCCTGCCGTGAAAAATTGTTACTAGTATAGATTGGTCCTCATGGATTGAAAATCTGTTTTTTCGATAATCCTCATGTAGTAATTATAATCGTAGGTTATTCTTACTGTTTTTAAGCTTTGATAAAAACAAGACAATGTGAAAAGAAGGCGAGACGCTGTCGTCGCATACTTCCCAAGTTTGGTACATTGGAGAGAATGGAGCTCATAAGAGAGGATGCAAAGAGGCGGATGAGAGAGGCTGCTTCTAGGCATACGTAAGCTTGTAGTGTATTGCCTTTAATTACATAGACGAAAATGTTTTTTCAGTTGCCCATTCTGTTCCTATTGTGCGCCGTTTCCAAGCAAAGTGAAACGTCACATTGTCAACAAACACAGCAGTCAGTTCCTTAGAATTGAGTAGCTTTTTTCTATGCAGGTCATAGTTTCATTACTGTTATTCAGAAGCGCATTCATGTTCTAAGTGTGACAGGCACTTTGACAACTTCTCTGAGCTTCGTATGCATGTCTCTGTCGAACATCCAAAAGTTCATCACTGTCAATTTTGCAGTTTTTCTCACAGGGTTTGTTTGAGTTAAAAGTGGAGTGGTCTTTTGGCTCTGCACAAGTTGATATATATCGTCTTAAAAATATAATGGAATAGATTTATGAATGTGTCGTTTTCTTATTCAGCAATCGCGAGGTTTTTAAACAGAATACATTTACTTCCATAGAAAAACACAATACAATACAACGCTAGCTGACGTTTCGGCAGTATCGCCTTCTTCAGAGCCTGGAAGGGTATACTGATATACAATCTACTAGGCCAAACGCTTCAATAACACTTACAAAAAGACAAAAAACTCTTTGGTAATTACATGAACCGAAAGCCAAGTAACAAGAACATTCTTGTTCATTTCCTTTCTTCCCACCCTTCACACACAAAGAGGGCGATTGTGAGAAACATGTTTCGAACAGCCACCTCTGTGTGCACTACTAGGGAACCATAGGAAGAATCGCGCGACTTCGCCCGACAAATAGCCATCTCCAATGGCTACGAAATAGTAACCCCACGAGATAAGTTTACAAGGAGGACGCGCCCACGCGAAATACTTGGCCAAAAGAAAGTCCCGTTTATGTTGCCTTTTATAAGCGATGAAGTAAGCGCAGCTATAAAACGATGCTTAAGAAGGGCAGGTCTAGAGGAATCGGTAGCGATAGTTGAAATACCACCGACTACTCTACGTCGCCAATTAGTTCGCAACCGCCTGTATGACCGTCTGTGTGAAACAACAAATTGCGTAATTTGCCCTTACGGCAGGGACGGTGATTGCATGAGTTCAGGTACGATATACCTGATCTCGTGTAACAATTGCGGAGATGAATATATTGGCTAAACGGGCAGACCTTTGTGTATCCGTATAAAAGAACACCTAGATGGCAAACGAAAACTAAGACGAAGCGCCCCACTAGGCACGCATAGGATACAAAAGCACAGCAGAGACGATTTTGAAGTAAAAGTCAATATCCTCGCACAGGAGTCCAAAACACCAGCGCGAAAACTTCTTGAGGCTTTTTGGATAAATGCCAAAAATCCTACAATGAACAGCAGGGATGAATGCCCGGCGGTCATAGGCGACCTGACCCCGTATGTTCGCATCAATTTCTGATGTGGGATGGTGCAGTCGTCAACCATATGAGACTATAATCAGCTGTTCTAAACTTCCTCATTGGAAGTCACGTAAAAAGCGGTGAGTTTTTCGAGAAGCTGTTGATCATGTAATTACCAAAGGGTTTTTCGTCTTTTTGTAAGTGTTATTGAAGCGTTTGGTCTAGTAGATTGTATATCAGTATACCCTTCCAGGCTTTGAAGAAAGCGATACTGCCGAAACGTCAGCCAGCGTTGTATTGTATTGTGTTTTTCTATGGAAGTAAATGTATGCTGTTTAAAAACCTCGCGAGTGCTGAACAAGAAAACGACACATTGATATTTTTCCAATGCCGAGGTTAAGAGAAAGTCGATCCTGAGAATAGATTTATTTCAGGTGCGTGCTGAAGTTCGTAAGCATACAATTGTTAATCACGGTAATGGTGTGACTTGTACTGTGAGTGGATGTAACTTACGTATAGCACGGTGGCGTCTAAAGTATGTCTGATTTGATGTCCGTTTGTCATATTCTAGTTTTTTTTGAGTTGTTGCAGAAACCATTTGGAAACTGCTCATCCAGACAGTTTGGAATCGATGCCTTTGAGAAATGAACGCTTAAGACTGCCTTCTGTGGCGGAGGATTCAATTTACAATTGCTCACGTTGTGGATTCGTTACGAATGTCTTGCAGGATTTTAATTCACACGTAATGAAGTGTGTGTGGTTTAATGAAGCCATTCCCTCGGTCTTAATATTTAATTTCCTACCTTTTTTATCATGGTTCGTATAATCATTTTCAGTGCTCATGAGACTGGGATGCAATGTCCATTTGTGGACTGCGCTGAGCGCATTTTGCTTCATGATTTCGATAGACACTTGTTATCAGTACACGAACGATCTAACAATGATCGGGAAATTAATGGCAATGAGACATGTGAGTTTCTTCCTGTTGACTTCTTTTTTCGTAAGGTTCTATTAACGAAGTTCTATGTTGCTTCTTATCAAAATAATATCTATTCATAGGAAATTATGTATATTTCCAAGCATCATGACGTCTACAGGAGGGGTTGTGGTGGACAAAGCCATAAAACGTAAAAGGGAAAAGCATAGTTCATAGTCGAGGAAGCAATGAACTGTGTCGCCTTAGTTCAAAGTTATGAATTTAAAATTAGTTGCAGGTCTCTCAAATCAATTGTCGAGTTCAAGTTGTGATACTGGGCGCGCGATGTCAAGTATATCTGAGTCCATATCTGCTTTGGAGCATTCAGTCGAATTCCTATCTGATCCAGAAGATTCTAGTACTGCTCCAAAGTCTCATTGCAAATTGCTTGGCAATAGCATCGGTTAGTGGTGCAATCCGGTTAGATATTAACACAAGTGAGGTCTCACTGCAATGCATGAGATGATCCATTTTTCATACTTACCCATAAGTGTTGGATTGGAAAACAAGTCTTCGCTTTTGTTAAGATTTTTTCTTGCGTCAAAACCAGTTTATGCTATCATCGAGTTTTCTGACACTTTTTATTGAAGAAAGATAGAGGAAGATGCACATTCGCGGTGGGAAGAGTAACATGGAATCGAATTGAAAAGCGACCGAGGAAGTAAGCAGTGCGTTTGGACCTGTCAATGTGCATCTATCGCGTTTCTGCTTGAAACACTTCGATGAACTGTTAAGATTCGCCTGAATATAGGTGACCTGCCAAATCTAGGGAAGCCAGTTTGAGACAATTTCGACGCAGCCTAGCTGGAGCATATGTAACTGTAGCACCTGCTAACGTGTACCGCTTTGCGAGGCCGAGGTATGTTCATCACGCGAATAACGTGCGCCGTTAATCCTGGAGCCTATCGTCGAACACCTATCACTTCGAATAGAGTGCAATCCAAACGGTTGCAAGCTTATGTTCGTCTCAGGACCTCTATGCGAGCAGTAATCTAACTTGCGATTTGCTGAAACCAAAGAAAAGTGTCAGTACCAAGTGCTGCCCTGGGCAATTGTTTATGCCTATCCTCATTGAAAAAACGCTAGGCCTCATGTCGCAAAGTTTACTAGCAGGCGATTAGAGAGATTAGACTCGACTACGGTGCGACGTATCTCCGATAGACCTTAAGACTATCAGTTATTCCGGGCCTTATATCATATGCAGGCGTGGCAAGAAGCGTGATGGCTGCGGCGGCCGTAAAATACTTCCGCCAGATTCTTTGAAGGGCCTTTATGTGGGAAAGGAATTCGGAACTACTCAAAGATATGGCGTATTGTTCTTGACATTTTTAATAAATATATTTCACATGCATGAGTGCCTCACACTACATCTTTATATATGTATATATATATATATATATATATACATATCTACATATATATATATACATGTACGTATAAATACATATAGGTGCATATATATGTATATTTTATAAGAATTGGTATAGAAATAGAATCCTATACTTGGTTCTTAGGTATGCAGTGTGCCTTATGTGGTCGTGATTATCGTACCACGTACTTGCTGAAGAAGCATATAAAAACCGTAAGTAATCTCTGATTTTTTCCTTTTTTTGAAATTAAACTTATTATATAGTATTATAGAAGTGAATTTCATGGGCGTGTGAATAGTCTAAATGAAATAGTAGATACGAATTATCTTGTTGCCTATAAGGGGTAATTTGTTCTAGTACTGATTTGATGGGTTGTTTCTGCAGGATTTCCAAACATTTAAAGACGCTATTGGTATGTAAAGGAATTGAACTTTTGTGGATTTTTGTGAGAATAGAATCAGCTATCCCAACTTTAAAAGTAAAAAGCGACTAGAACGTGTAATTATCATTATAGGTTCACGAGAAGGCGTACGCTCACTACCGTAGAGCTCGAAAATATGTTTGTAATTGGGGAGGATGTGAAAAAACGTTTACTACTTCTGGTCTTTTAGAAGATCATCTGAATTCTCATAAAGGTTGTTTTTCTTAGTAGCAGTTATTTAAGAGTGGTCCTAAATAGACATTTAGCTCTATCACGTTGACCCTTCTCCAACTCTATTTGTTCTCACGGATGCGTTATGTTCACTATTTAGTGGATCTTGTTCAGAATGAATCGAGCAAAGAGCTTGTAGACAACTGTCAGCAAGTAAATAGAAGGAGAGTTTTCGAAGCCGCGTAGGTTTCCACTTGTCTTCTCTACTAATGTCTCAGTAACTGTCATGAATCTGTTCCGCTGTCTCTACCTTCAGCAAGCACTGGTGCTCACTACTTTCGTAGAACTTTGGATTTTCGGACGTAATTTGGTACTTGTCTGTACGGCTCCACGTTTCAAATTCCTTAACAATGCCTTTAAGGTGTTTGATGGATAATACTCCTCAGCTATCTTATGAATAAAGGCATCCTATCAAAGGAAGGCTAAAAATGTGAATATATCCGAATTTATGATTGCTATGAGATTTAGTTCCTTGACCTTTATGGCTTTCTCTTTCCCGCGATAATACGAATTTCGCCAAAGCCGTTGAATTATGCTATGTTCGTTACGTCCAATGTTGAAAAGTATGGCTTCTATAAATTCCTTATGTGTTCATCTGGCTGCAGTCTTGGCTTTGAAGCTGTTTTTGGTGAGATTTTTCAAATGTATGAGGACACTGTTGAAGTTCTCGATCTCCATACAGATTCCTTTTACACATTCTTTATTCTTGCTCTATGTTTGACCATATAATATGAGAGCTGTGTAGATCGGTATTATTCCATATTTCTCTTCCATAAACGTGCGCCTCGGGTCTTCAGTTACTCAGTGGAACCAATATTCGTGGGCAACATTGTGTTGGCGAATGCACTAAAGCTAAAGCTAAAGCTTTCTTCGTTAATCATTCCCTTAAGGATGCGCCATGCATTCGACTTCATTGAGCATCGTTTGAAGATAATTGGATGCATATCTGGCTGGCCTTTACAATGACTTGCGGTGACCTACCGATGTACTATACCCAGAGCTGCTTTCCTCCTAGACAAATGTGGTACGAGTTTGCCGATCCCAGACGGTTGAAGGGTTTGGTGGGCCAGAGCGTGGGAATCGACCCCATGTGTTGCGGCGCGCCTCCGGGCACTGCGCCACGAATACACTAAGTTTAACAAATACTACACAGTTAAGTTTCCCGAACACCAATTCTTTTGCTTCATCAGAAATGTGTCTACAGTGTCTTCTGTTCTTCTGTGATGACCTCGTCTTTGCTATCGTTTGTTCCTACTTGAAATTCTCATTGAGGTTACTCTATACTAAGGTGCATGCGTTTTATTTATATAGCGTCACCGTAGTCCTTCCAAATTCTTGTGGGCTAAAATGACTGGTATTTTGACGTTTCGTGTGCTGATCCTACTTAAGTGTTCCATATTTTGCGTTTTCTAAGATCAGTGACATAAGTTCTTTTTATAGATGTTTTTGATATCGTGTATTGCGCAGCGATGGAAGCATGGAGTATTCTATTTCTCGCATCCGTGGTAGACGTTAGGCCTGTTTTTTGGATTTGACTTCGAACTACTCCACCGTAATTCGCTTATTACAACCCGCACACTTGCATTGTAAAACTCATCCTGCGTTATAACTCGTATGAAATGCTGAGAGATTTGCAAAACTCCGGAGCACAGGTGTATGCAGTGGAGAACGAACACGCGCTGTTGTCCTTACCGGGGAGCAGCGCACTTCACCACTACACCACCACTACACTGCATACACCTGTGGTCCGGAGTTTTGCAAATATCTCAGCATTTCATACGAGTTATAATTCGAAACATAACCTGCCATTAAGAAGAAAAAGGCAGTAAATAAAAGAGTTAAGATCATCCTGCGTTACTTACAACTTCTATTTTCTGCTTAGCAAATTTTGTTCTGAGCTCTAATTCTTCCCCATAGCGTTTGTTTCAGGTATCAAGCCATATAGCTGTCGTAGTTGTGGTATTTCCTTCTCAGCGCGGTCGAGGTTTGCAGTACACCTTTCCAAATATCACAAGATGAGTATTCGCGATCACAGAAGCATTTCGGAGTTCCTAGCACCATCTGCGCACAATAATTCTCAGAGTTAGCCTCGAATTCCTTACGAAATTTCACTCAATTTGATATATTTGTATAGATCCTTTGTCTTTCACGTGTCCCGTCCTCATGCAGGTTCTTTATTTCATGGTGTTATACCTTCATGTTGAAAAGATTATTGGTAGAGAAGTTTTATCTATCGCTTATCTAGTTTTTCTTTGTTTTTTTGCTCACATATTTTAAAAAGTGATATCTTTCACCGCCCCATGTTTACTCAGGTGACGACAACAATACGTGTACTTTTACTACAGCCAATGTTTTCAACAGCCTTATAACAAATAAAGTTTTATGGTCTCCATGCCATTTATTATTTTGGACTAAAGTTTTTAGTTATTTCAAACCCTGTGTCAGCGCTCAGGTTTGTTTTTTTCTATTTTAGGAGGACTCTGCTTGAAGAGTTGTACCTAGTTAGATGTAATTTTTTGTTATCCATATGACTATTTTTGAACTACCAAGAACCAGAAAAAGGACTCTTGGACGGAAAAGGATAAATAATCTCTCGGTGTTGATCAATCCTTGAGAGATGCGCCATGCATTCGAGTTCATTAGGCATCGTTTGGAGGTGATTGAATGCATATCTGGCCTTTACAATGATGCGCAGTGGCCTACCGATTTATCGAGCCAGGGCTGCTATCCTCCCAGACAAGTCTGGTACGAATTTGCCGATTCCAGAAGGATGAGAGGCTTGGTGGGTTTAAAATGCGGAGTTCAACCATCACTGTGCGTGTAATGATCAACAGCACTACCGCTGTGTTACCTGTAACTTAGAAGTTTGAAATAGGTAGAAAACATCAAGAGAATTGTTCACCTAGTCTTTTTCTTTTCTTTTTTCGAAATCTCTTCTGCAAATTTGCTAAACTTTCGCCTCTTATGTTTATTATTGATTGGGAAATTACTGTCACTTGGTAAAAAATAGTCTCCAGGCATTATATATTAACAACTCACGCGTATATCTGGAAATATTGATTGCACTAAACGCATTGGGCATACTTATAGCTAGTTCTCATGTACCTCGTTTCCTGGAGGCTTCGATTTCGTGCACAAGATAAGGTAGTTGAGCTTGGCACACTTTTAACATACTGCATTTTGGCTTCCCTTTCTTAGCAAGGAGGTAGTCACAGTTACCACGCCGAGCTCTGCTTTGCATAAGTTTCAAGTTTGCTGGGTTTCTCCTTAGAAATGTTAGATTTGTGCTCATTTTGGAAAACCGTGTTTTCCCTCACGGATTCAGAGGTGTGTCTCCCAGTTATGATGAGTCCTTAGAAAATTTGGACTATTCTGGAAAAAAGATTTACATGATTCGTCTTCACATTTTGTGGGTGTCTGCAGTTAAACCTAATCAAAATTCTATATAAATAATATTAACACATCAATGGAAAACCCAGCGAAATCAACAGTAGCGCATGCAGCGTATACAATGACGTAGCGAGCAGAGAGAAGCACCAGCGTGGAGTTGCAGTAAGGATAACGTAAAGGATTTTGCAAAGAACATATGATGCCCTGTCATTAGAGAGAGAGACATCATACAAATACTGTTTATGCGAATATATAGTTAAACAACAACAGTATACTTTAAGCAGTAGAGTAGCAAAACACAGATGAAGACAGTCGGAAGGCTTCCTAGGCGAATGGAGTGAAGCTGCACATGCTCAGACTGGGTTGAAAAGGTCCAAGGTCGTCGTGGCGTTGTAGACAGACAGCAGTGCAGAACATGGTGGGAACTGTATGAACGCGTGATGAGATGAAGCATTCTCTAGAAAGAGATAGGAAATAGTCTTTATATACTGGTGAGTGTGGGAAATATTTCGAAAGCAATAACATTCCAGTGTTGTTTCGAATTCTTAATAATTTCAACATAGATTCTGTATGCTGAGAGGATGGCCTGAGAGTTATTTTTGGTGGAGCTGTTCCGAAAATCATCAAGACTGCCATTATGATGTGCATCCTTACGCATTTCATGGTTATCCACCCACTACTGTTATAAAACATCCAAAGTCAAAAACACTCTAATTGAAGTGAGGAGCTCACTACTGACGGATAAATATTTTGCCAAATTATATACCATTTTAGCACAGAATTTGTAACAACTAATCTTTTGGATAGATGTTATTTTGGATATTGTCACCGACAGCATTCCTAGCTTCGGATGTAGAATTACAACAAGTCATCACTTGAGTCACCGTCCAGCCGGCGCAGATGTTCACTTCACATCGCAGCTGGCCAGAAATTACTGTAGCGACTTTACTTCGAAAAATATCGGCTAGAAGCTCGTCCATGATAACAGGCTAGGCTCTTTAGTCAGCACTCAGTAGTCGTCAGCAGCTGTGAAAGTCGTCTCCGTTGCCCACTTACAGACCGGCCTTACAATCCTCACTTCAACTACTAGTTCGTGATGTGTTACGGTTCGACCATTAACCATACCCTTTCATATTGTTCCATGAAACAAAATTCACTAGTTACGCTCTTCGAATGTGTCAAATATATAACGTTATTTTAAGCTTACTGTACCATCAATGCAATGTCGTATTATCCATATCACCTAGACGCTTGTTCCATTAGTTAAATACCATTCATAGTTCCTCTAACTTACTGCGTAACATTCAGAGTTCTTCTCATACCGTAGTACACGTTATTTGTTCATCAAAATCTTTACCACTGCAACCTTTTCTACAGTAACCGCACCCACCCTACCCATAACTGTTCCTATCCTCATACAACCTTTCACGTGTTAGTGCGGGAATTTTGTCGTCGATGCATTAATACTGCCTTATTCTATCATTCACACTAGGGTTTTATTACCCAAGTTTTGGAGTTTCCAATTTCATCAAGCGTTGTAAAAGTGGTCGAATGTGTATCCAGTCTACACAATGACTTGTGACAGCCAGTGATGCATCGCTTCGGCCGTCAAGTTTCAAGAACACCTAGTAACGACTCCACGTGAGCTAAAAAAAGCGATTCATAAGATTGGAATATCGGGTCAATTTCAGCAGGCACCACTTTTTATCAAAAATGGTTGAAAGAAAGGCAATGCAAAGGCGTCGGTTGGAGTGGTGGATAGTACACGAGTTCTCCGTAAGGATAATCGAAGGTACGAAGTCCTCTTGTGGTGCCGAAGTTTTGCTCATACCTCAACATGCTTGTGGCTGTATTTCACATATTACGCTGCCATGGAAAAGAAAAGACAGTAAGTAAAAGTTAAGCTATTGAGTTGGTGTTTTTATTTTATCGGCCAAGTATGGCAAAACATCGCAGATCACATAGAAATGGAGCTGGGCTGGGAGCTCCGCGACCGGCGTCGGATTAAGGGTCGACAGATGTATTATAAAGCGCTCATAATCAGTGTGCTATACACATCCTTCTTTGTAATCAGCTACAAAGTTTATGAACGTGAGCATATGTATCAGCTGCGATTTTTGGATGAGAATTACGAAAAAGAGTGGGCCAACCTTTTCGTACTAATCGCTATGGGCTTTACCTCCTTTATTAATCATGTACCATCATGTTTTCATTTTTTAATAGAACAAATCAAGGCTGGCTAGGAGTTGGTAAATAAGTCATGTTGAAATGTGGATAGCAAAGTATAAAACTCGCGGCGTTGATCAATCTATGAGGGTTGCACCATACATCCGTCTTCATAAACCATCAATGGAGGTGATTGAGTGCATATCTGGCCTGCACATAGACTAATGGTGGGCTACTACCAATGCGTTGAGCCAGTGCAACTATCCTCTCAGACAAGTCAGGTACCAATTTGCCCATCCCAGAGGGACGGAGGGCCTGGTGAGCGTGGTGCAAGGGATCGATCCCACGTGCATCGCAGAGCGCCTTCGACCACTGCACTACACACGTCCCTAAACGCGTGGAATGTAGAATGAGATTAAAGTCAGAAATTTGGTAATTATTAATAAGACGCATTAAGATCGGACAAATATGTAAGGGTCGAAGAAACACGACATTAAAACGGACAGGAAGAAGTTCAAAAAGTCAGCTAATACAAAATTTATTTCGTCTGATATCCAGAATTTCGTTAACACAATTTTCACGCTATGTATAGCTTCTTCTTATAAGCTTCTTGAAAGGGAGCGGAAGAAAAAGGCTGAACAGAATTGTCAAATCATGGAGTATCGATCCAAATTCATGACCTTCCTTTGATGAGCATAATGAACTCTGAAAAATTGATTTTGTGAGAATGAAAAATGAAGCAAGGAATTTTTCCAAGCTCTTGAACCAAAAGTGTGATAAGGAATTAGTTGTAGCAGATTTCACTTGCTCTTTTGAAATTCATGGCCTACGGTCTTTGGCTTTTGAGGATCTACGCACGTTTGACTGAGGTAGGTACGCTATACAAACGTTTACTCACAAGCTTTAAGTAATACGATCGAAGGTTTTTCAGGATTATCGTTGTGTTTAGAATAAGATCTCGTATCTTTGTTTTCGGGGATTCATTCATATGGAATGTATGCAGTACACACTGTTGATACTGTATGCAAATGGTAGCTAACAGGTTGCCAATTAGTAGAAAGTCTCCATTAAGATTACGCTGAGTGATGGGATTATCTTATGATTTAAAGTGTAAGCAGGAGCACTAACTTATCCATGAGGAATATCTGGTGACCATCCAGACTGGAATCTTCACAAGAAAACGAGAACTCGGTGTGTTTGATTGGTGATGACAGGAAGTATTTTCAACGTCTCCCAGCGATGAACTTAGTTCCTAATTAAGACGTTGCAACGTCGCTTGTTAACGAGTAGCACTGTTATAAAAGTATTCTTGAAGCTGATGGTGGGCCTACAGAACCTTCTTTCTCTTTTCTAGTTTCGTTGTTGTTGTTTGATTGTTTGGAGCCCAACTGTGACTTCTTCCTTCCTATTTTTTACCAGCGATCCATTCCTGTCCAGATAGATGCCCGTTGGAAATCACGTATGATCGATCTATGTTTTGTTCAGGTCAACAATGTTCTCAGTATGTATGCTAGAGATCCCTTTTAGGAAAAGGTTCAACTCGATGGTCTACTTAAGTAAATCTGTCTCTCAAAACTTTATCAGTTTTCTTGAATGGAGTTCGATTTTATGTCTCAGATGTCCGGAACCGTTCAACTGTTGATAACTCTAAAGCATAGCTTAATTCAATAGAATTATCTTCAGTAAAGGAAAGGAAGTACGGTGATGAGAATAAATGCTGTTGCTATTTGTTTTAAATCGACGGTATAATGAAAACATGGCTAGAAATTTATTTTTTCCTGATAATCTATTATTTTTATTATTTATTTTACAGGACTCGTCAAAAGACTTGTTGTGCGAATCCCATTACTTTTTGCATTCGTTTCCTTTTATCTGGCATTCATCGTCTATAAAAGTTTTCGAACATTTCGCATGCTGTCTCGGCTGCTGGTTGATGGTTTCATCTTCTTTATGAGTGCCGTAGAATGCTGGCCCAGTCGATTCTCTTTGCAATCTTGGAGATGACCGAGTTAAAGCTTTCTCACGTGGATTAAAGGAGAACGTTGAGGAGGGTGTCGATGGACTTGCTTTCTGCTGGACTGCATCACAAACCACTGCGCTATCCGCTCTTCCCAATAAATAAATATATATATATATACAGATGTATATAACATGTATATATATATATATATACGCGTATATACATGTACAGATATATATATATGCACATATATACATGTACATATATATATATATATATATATATATATATATGGCCTTTCTAAGAAGAGCTTTGAAAGATTTAAACATTTTTTTCTGACCATTTCAAATTAAATATGGAACATGGCTTATATTTTCGCATAGGAATTATGTCGTAGCCCGTCATTAGGGAATATATTATTGAAGATAATGCGTTCATAAAAAAGAGGGTTGAGTTGATAGACTCACATTTCTATCACTCTGGCATAACTCTTACCGTGGAAACTTATCATCCCGTCGTGGTCGACATCTCCTTCCCGTATCATATCATTGGCATCGGATTCGTTGAGTTTCATTCCCAGTGAATGCATCACCATAAGCAAATCTTCTGCCGAAATCAAGCCATCGCCGTTCCTGTCAAATACCTGAAATCCAGAATCTTCCTCATTTTTCTGAGTTTTGGCAACTTCAGATCTCTTCTGAAGAAATATGCTCTTAACCTTTTTATTTACTGCCTATTCTTTTTAATAGCATGGTATGTTGCGAAATATAACTCGTACAATGCTGAGATATTTGCAAAACTCCGAACCACAGGTGTATGCGGTGGGGAACGAACGCGCTATTGTCCTTTCTGGGGAGTAATGTGTTCACCACCGCACAATGCGGGTCCTTCGTTTCGCCTGTCTCTCCAGTTCTGTCGATCACTGCCATCAGAAAATATCTCAGCATCATGGAAGTTATATTTCGCAACATATCTTGCCATTAAAAGGAATGGGAAGTAAATGAAAAGATTAAGATTGCGATTATAACTACAACCTCAGCTTAACTAGGGCTCATTGCCGATTTGGGCTCCGTAGATCAATCCCGCTGACGGGTAGTTGCTGACGGTAGTGATCGTTAGAACTAGCTGAGAGATAGGCGAAATGAGGGACCCGCATGGTGTATTGGTGAACGCGTTAGCCTCTGGAAATGGTAGTAGCGCGTTCGTTCCCTACCGCACACACCTGCGTTCCGGAGTTATGCGAATATCTCAGCGTCATAGATTCCTTATTTTTGTAGGCTCTAAATTCTCTAGCTTTTTTGTACCACTGGAACGAAATATATCGGTAAACGAAAAATCACTGTTAACTAGCACCGCAGCGTTAATGTGGCATACCATTTACTTGCTATTTATGCCGTTATTTGCAGCTAAATATTGTGTTCTTGCCGAGTTATGAATTGCAAACTGTTATCTTTACACATTTTTTACACATTTACACCTCTCGACCTCAGCGATTTATTACTTAGTCGTGAAATCAAGAGATAAAAAGTCTTAGCCGCTCATCTAGAGCACCTAGTTCATTTGATCGTTAAAGAAACTCGAGCTGAGAAAAATTCGACATATCACGGTAACGGTAGAGTTAACTCTCCTGAAGTTTAGGAGAGTTGGCAACTGCTTCTTGCTGAAAACTCGAGAAAACCGTAACTATACTCCAGGGTAAAATCAAATTGCTCAACTGGCGTGACCGTAGCTTCATCTCCCAAACACTAACTTCTCCCGTTCACGACATCAGATTAGTTCGAATAGATCTGAAACAGGATCAAAACAGTGCGTCTTGGACAACTATGGAGAATGTTTGTTGCCGTACTTCTTACTAGCTCCTTTTGACGTCGATCATCATGCATTTGAAGAGGCCGCAGTTAACATTAAATCTCACAAAAAGAAGAAAAACCACGTACTCCATTCAACTGATGCCGTATTTTCGTCCAACGTATGCCCATCTCGCCTACACATTTGAGACATTGTCACCTCGGCTGCCCACTTTTGTTACCAAACTTTGCGTCAAATTTCGACCACTATCATCAATTGTTGCTCACCAACCTGTGCAGAAACGGAGTATCCAATGGCGATTTACATTTAGTTGAAGGAAGTGGCTCACGACACCAAAATTTTTTCTCTGATATTTTAATGCCAAAATGAGAATGGGGTGTGACGCCGTGCATAGAAGCGAAGATTTTGCAATGGAAGTCCAAAAGGAGGTGAAATAGTGTTATTGATTGATGCCCACAACATCGCTCTACCACGAAAATTCATTTCTAGAAAAGCGTAAGCAAATTCTTACAAGTCGAACATAACGACTCTGACATTTCCGATGTCAACATCAGTTGTTGATCCAAACTGGTGCAATATAGACTAGTTTTTTTTTAAAGTTCTGTTCCCTTATCTTTGAGCGCCAAGATTTTGCCTGGCTAATGCCAGCAGCACTACTCCTCCAACCGATGATAATCTCAGGCCACGCTTCCTATATGGATAAGTACTTCAGAAAAAGTATTTGAGTTGGCCCAAACAATAATCGCTTTAATGAACTAGCGTAGAGATGTACATAAATTACTACTAACACTCGCAATGGTGTGTTCACGACGGGAAAATTCTACTGCAATGTTTTCCGTTTCGACCATGTCAGATCTCAAAATAATATAGAAGCTGATGAACAACAAAAAAAAACACAAAATAAATATATAATATAATATAATATAATATATATATCAAATATAACAAAAAACAACCACTCCGGACTTTTTCTACTGAGGTTCGACCAGTGATTATGAGCATGAAGAACGTATAATATAGCGGAAAGGAATCATAGCCGACCTTCGTGCTAAGAGCCGCAATTGGACTTTTCACTTATTTCTACGTGGCTTACTACTCATTATTTCATTTATTACATATTACATATTCCTTTGTCGTTCATCTTAGAGTAAGGATAAAAGGATAAAACTCTCAGCGTTGATCAATCCCTGAGGGATGCGCCATGCATTCGACTTCATTAAGCATCGTTGGAGGTGATTGAATGCATATCTGGCCTTTACAATGACTCGCGGTGGCACACCGATGTATCGAGACAGTGCTGCTATCCTCCCAGACACGGTATTAATTTGCTGACCCCGGAGGGATGGATGGCTTGATGGGCCATTGGCGCGGCGGATCGATTCCACATGTGTGCCGCAATGGTGTCTTCAACCACTGCGCCACACGCTCCCATCTAAGAGTACTATTGGAGAACTTCACAGAATCGAATCTGAGAAACAATTTCACAGCTTCGAAAGCAGAAAGCGAGGGCTTTCTGAAACTTTATTTTTTTTCTCGAGTCTTTGGAATATTAGTGCTAAATGTTGGAGGTGTAAACAAACTATTTATGTACTGCAATGAAAAAGTACTGTATCTTTATTAATTTACAGAATGAGGAACGTACTCCGAACACTTCTCGCAATTCACGCTCTTCACGAGGGTTTAACATGTGTTTCCGGAAGGCCTGAAGGAATTCATCGACTTCGATGCATCCGTTACCTGAACATGTGGAGGTGCAATGCTGTAGTTCAGAAAATCCACGTTTGAAATTCAGTTTATTCAAACGTTCGGTGAGAAAACACCGGATTTATCTCGGGATCGTAATTGGTGTATGTAGTAAACCGATATGCAAACCAGAAATTCAAAGTTTTCCTCTATATTACGTTTAAGAAGCTCAGTCCTAGCGCATCTATTGAAGGGAAAACGACTCCAAAGCGCGAAAACTTAGTTAACCTAGTTTATCTTTAACACATTTTTTTACCTAAAAGGCAGCTCTCAGTGCCAAACAGGCAAAATCATTTAATAATATTGTTATTGATCATATGACCCAATATTAACTCGAAAGACCGACTTTCTATATATCGCGGCATAGATAGTTGATATATTTATTTCTGTGATCTTATAAACTGATCTTCTAAAGCCGACGCGAGGTTGGCACAGGTCTTCGTTGTCGTCGTTTTTGATGTTATTGATCGATGGCTGACGTTTCGGCGACCTCGCCTTCGTCAGAGCCGGGGTGTTACGTGTGGAACTCGTGTGACCCAATATTATATGTATCGTATTGTTCGGAACCCAGCACTTCTTGCATTTGATTCGCTTCCTCGCATCCCTCATTCATGAAGGTCTTCGAAACATTGCTATTGCTTTTGCTGCTGCTTGAGGATTTTTTTTGTTTTCTTCACGAATGTCTTTGAATGCTGGCCGACTGATGCCTCACGGAATTCTGAGATAGTCGTGCTGGGACATTGCCACTTGGATTGATTTTGTTGCATTTTCTCGCTCCCGCGTAAAAGAGACGCTTGGTTTTTTTGGTTGAAGACGTGGTTGAAGCATCGCTTGGTTAAGTTTCGTCCTCTGCAAAATGAACGGATTTATGCTCACTGCATTCTCCACTATCCGTGCAAAACGTTATGAACCGCTTTGTGCCACGACAACATTTAGAAAGTCGCTCTACTGAAATCTGTCTCATACTTTAAATGGGCGCGGTTAGTGGTGTCCAGCATTGGAAACGTGGTCGTTGGTTCAATCATGTGTCTCGGGCTCACTAAGGCTTCCATCTTTCCAGAGTCTTCAAATTGGTACCAGGCCTCTCTCCAGTCAGTGCCGAATGCACTACGCTGTGCGTGCTTAAATGTGCTCAAGGCACATGCATTACATATTACACATGTGAGGACAAATATGATCGTTACCTTCATCTAAAAACTGAGCACAATTATCTGAAATTTTTAATTCTGACTTTCATTAAACCTCGATATGGATAAAAAGTATTTCGACATGCTAATAAGTAATAATAATAATAAAAGTAATAATAAAATACATGACGTTTCCAGTCTACATTTGGAAGGACTGGCATATACGTGGGCATTAAGCGATCAACACGCTAAAATAAGTCGGCCTCTTAACAATGGCCCTGAAAGAGCTGCTAATATGTGTAGCGTGGGTAGTACTAGTCCGGAAAAGATGCTAAAATCGTTGCGCTATTCTAGACTGCATAATTGCAAAGGGCTAAGGTGACGTTCCTTACCTACAATACACGCTCACCTGCATTTGAGTCGTGGATAGGTGACCTGATAATGTAAGCATAAGGCATAAGGTACGATGTCGTCGACCTATCTGAGATGAGAAGAAACGACCCATTCAACGCCGTCTATAACACTGGAGAAGAACTGTTCCTCGGAACATGCTACAGTACAGGAGTTAGCGGCGTCGGAGTTCTCTTCAGCACGAGTCTGGCTGTTTGAAGTTGGATCTTTTGAAGAACTAATAACCCGAATTAGATGTTTACGATTGAAGAAATGTGGATCTATACCAGCTTCAACAACTTTCGTCGTTTACAAAGCGATATCAAGCTATGATGAAGACGAACTCAAAGCGTTCTATATGGAGTTCGAGAAGGAATACGGAGAAGACCACACAGTGTTTAAGTTCAGCATTTGAAGACTAAACTCTAAGGCTGGACCCAGAAGAACGTCGCATTTGTACCCACGAATTAGAATGTAGGTCGCGTGAGCGGTTGTCTGAGTTTATCATAACGACCAGGACCATTCATTGTAACGCCGAACGTGAAAGTCCCAAAGTGGATAGTACCATAACGACCACATCGTAGTAAAAGGAAGGTTTTGCCTAACCGAAATCAGAATTTTCCCAGAATTCTACACCGGGCCAGACCATCGCCTCCTTACTGCAAGATTTCATTTCTCGCGGGAAAGGAGAAAAGCCGCTAAATTCGAAGAATTCCCAATACCCTCATAAAATGGGATTTATTCATTTTAACAGTTGGCTGTTGGGAATATGCCATTCTTTATAACATCGACGAAAAATGCGAACGGCTCATTCAACATCCTTATGTTAACCCAATAAAAGCTGAGATTTGAATGCCACGAAGAGAAATCTACCTCCTGAAACCCTCGTGCTAATAGGCCAGCATGGAATCGCACAAGCTTGAGGCTAATGCTAACTCACGTCCGAACTTGTAAAACAATGCAGACAGACGATAGCAGAAGGATTTAAAGAAAGAAGAGGAACAGATATCGTTTATGCAGAGACTGAGAAAAACATTTACAAAGCCCATTGAAGCTTCGCCAATTACTAAACCAAGACGATTACACTACAATGGCCAGATGGAACAGTTAGACCTTTCAGAACGGCAATGGAGAAAATAACTGACGATTACTACTCGGATCCCTTCAATAGCTACGTCCTCTCGACCTCATATGGCAATAGTGAGGATTTACATGCAGCTCCACTCCTCCGTTTCAAAATCTGACATGCCATATTCTGCTTACTGTTTGTCCTCTGCAACCTTTCCATTCGGAGTCGTCTTAAAGAGAGGACTGACTGAACACTGTACGAAGAAGAGCAAGCATTCAGGGTTTCGAGAAAGATTTAATGGACCACATCCACCAGATTACAGGGCTCACGGAGGTGTAGCGAGTGTGGAAGAGGCCGCACTCCCTCATGTTCATCGATTTAAAGAAAGTTTTTAATACATTCGTGACAGAAGCGGTCACAGAGGCCTTGAACAGCCAGGCGAGTCTTTACTCAACATATAAAGGACCCTTCGTGAACTATACAAAATTTTCACAACGAAAATATAGCCGTTGTACAACAATGTCAACATAGACTCCAGTAGAGGAGTTAAACACGGCGATAACACAGAGCGAAAATTATATACCACCGCTCTCGAGAACGTCATGCGAACACTGAAATGCAGTAATAATGAAGTGAATATCGATGGTGGGTAGTTACACCATCTTCGTTTTGCTGATCACATCGTTTTTATAACACCAAGAATTAGTCAGGTACAACGAATGCTAGAAATCATGATAACGCCTGTGGAAACATTGGTCTTCGACTATATCTCACAGAAACAACGTTCATTAGCAACGGATTGGCTTCTTATGCCCCACTCAAGCTCAATGGAATGAATGTCTGCTAATGCTTCAGTTCCTATCTATCTAGGTCGGAAAGTCAACGTGTTGAACGACCTAACTCCAGCGACGAGCAGGAGAAAGAGAACGGCTAGGGGATCTTTTGAGTGGATAGAGGCTATAGTGAATAGAGCAAGGAATATCCGACTCTGTGCCCACCTTTTGGACTTCATGGCTTTTCTTGCCCTAATATTTGTGCAGCGACAAATAATGGACAAGAGGCTGCTAGCGAATGAATTCCTCGGTATGTAAAACGTACTGCAGGTAGATCAACGACCCAATGGCTAGAGTTCTTTACGAAAACCCTGAAAGAAAGATATGGTGCTCAACGAGTCTCCCTAGAGCGAGTAGAACCCACTGGGCTACTCTTGCACGCAGTGGGTAAAATGGAAGGTTTATTGGTGCCCGCTAGAGTTACTCAACGATCAACGCGACGACAGGTGACATGGTTGATATATATATACATATGTATATATATATATATACATATGTATATA
>UYYA01000149.1:0-102724 GCA_900624975.1 Angiostrongylus costaricensis | reverse complement strand
AAATACTTACGACAAATAAACGGTAGGTGTTTGAATGAAGCTGTTTCTTATGCGAACACAAATCGATTTATCAAGTTTTAGCTGCTAGGGTTATGAAAGTGTTTGGCTGAGTAGATCGCATCTCAATTTGACCTTTCCAGGCTCTGAAGAAGGCGAAACCGCCGAAACGTCAGTAATTGTGTTCTAATAAATTCTATATTAACAACCTCGTGTCTGCTTATTGATGAAAAACATTGAATTATCAATTAATGCCGAGGTTAACAGAAAGTCGGTCATGGGAATTCTGGTGACTAATTGAACGAAGTGATGAAGGACGCTCTGCTTTGTGGCCTTAGAATGTTGTCGTTCAACTGAAAGTTTTAGCAACAGACTTAATATTGCTTATTAGCCAAGTTAAAAAAAGAAACACCATTCATGTTTCGTTGAGCTTAATCAGCCAATTAACAGTGATTTCGTCGATTTTACCATTACAGTTCCAAATCCGATGAGTAACGAAAGCATAGCATCAGGAGGGGAGTTTAATTTTTTTTGAATACAAATGTTTAATGGGATGAAACATCAATGGATAAAAAGGGGGGGGGGGGGGCAAATTTTCGAAGTTATTTGGTGCATAAATAACAAGAATTATTAGTTTGTGACCAGACGCACTACTCTAAGTCCTTGAAGACTTAGGATTCGTTCACGGTTTTACTATATGCATAGTCTGTGGTAGCTAAGTAGTTCTCACTCCATGTAGAAGTCTTCTGTTGCTCGTCCCCCGAAGTGTCGAGTCGACTGAAGTCGAGTGTATGAGGTGTTCTGAGAAGGTGCATCGGATCAATCCTTTCTAATTAACGTACGTTCCTTTCTAATTAACGTAACCTACAGTCTTTTAGCATATTCGCAACGATGTGCATTGGCCATACATCTTACATATGTGGACTAGAATAATTTAGCCGTCCAAATTTAAATTCGCAGGCGAACTGAGAACGACCCTTTAGTCTGAGAGCTAAAATGTTCTGCCAAACACCGTTCAGTGCTTAAACCAAGTTCAGAACGCATCTGCACCACTGTGAAAGAATTCACCGTGAAGAAGAGCAACTGATTGGTCCTATTAAATATACATATCACGATAGATAATAAATTCCAGGTGCAGAAAGTCTTTTCAAGGAGACGTGCACAGGTTGAGAGAGACAAACTGCCAAATGAAGTTAAGTGGGTAGCGCGGTAGCGCTAAGATTCTGCAAATATACTATTGAATACAAATTTGTATACTCTTGTTAAGCAAGCAGGAGGTGTTACTTTATTCTTTACTATGGTAGAGTACAGCTACCAGCTATACCGTAATAAGCGATAAAGTAACACCACATGTTTGCTCAACAAGAATGTAGAGAATTATTTGATCAATGCCGAGGTTAACAGAATGTCGATCGTGGGAAAAACAACTCTGTCTCTGATATTCTGCTGGGAAGAAAGAAATATCTAGGATTCATTGTATCTTCTTTCATTGATGACTTAACACGATGTTCATAAAGTAAACTTCATTGGGGTACGTTTCGACGTCTTCACCTTCTTTGGAAACGGTGATCCGAGTCGATTACCCACACTCGTTCGTACTCTCGATGCTGCGTCTTCGCCGTCGTGTCGAGTGGGATCGTCTTCAGTAGAGCTTCGCTCGAATGAGGCAATCCACCGCGCTGTGCTCGTTTACACAGGACAGTTGTCGTTGATATGGTTGTCCAGTGGAAATAGTTTATTTTTTTCGTACACTCCATCCTTCCGAAGTCGGTATCATTATCAGCTGGTAGGTAGCATAACAATGTTTCAAGAACCAACTTTCCTTTAACCTCAGTCAAGTAATCAACATGTGTTCCTTCATTGTTAGGCATAGATGGAATGTCTGCGAAAAACAAGTTATTATCACCGGATTATCACCGAACAATCAACGTCAACAACAAACCGTCCCGTATATAGGATCATCGCTGGGTGAGATTGCATAATTGGATTGGTGCTCCACTAAAGAAAGTCTGACTCGATACCACAGCGAAGATACCACATTAAGAGTACGTAGCACTGTGGACATCGACTCGGATTATCAGCTCCGAGGAAGACGAAAAAGTCGGAAGATTAGCCAAATGAAGTTTATTTTATCACCCTCATCTTATCTCATTAATGAAAGAAAGTTCATTGGTCATTCATACCGAGGTTAAAGGAAAGTCGGCTTGAGAAGTATCTGGGATTCAACCATGTGAAGCCGGAGTTACGATAATGAGCATTAAGAGGCATAGCTCTAAGTTTAATTGACATCACAGCGGATTTCCTTCGTACTGAAAACCACAAACTATATTCGTTTTGAAGCCATCGTTCAATTAAAGGACCTGAAACTCCGTGCTCATTTTTTCTATCCAACGATCTCTCATCATTCGTTATGAATCAGAGGCTTCGGCTGAGACATCGAGCACATTGGAAACTTAGTGGAACACTGATTTCAGTAATATTTCGAAACCGACTTTCCCTGAACCTCGGTATCACTAATCAATATGTATTCTTTCTGTGATGAGCTTACACGAGGTTGATAATGATGTTTATTTTCGGGCTAACGTGTATAAAAGGGCATCACTGAGTAAGGATGCCTCATTCGAGGAGATGGCTCACTGAAGAAGACCTAACTCGACACGAAGGAGAAGCTGCCACGTCGAGGCGAATAACAAGTGAGGACCATCGACTCGAATCATCGGCTCTGAGGAAGACGAAGACGTCGAAACGTTAGCCGAAAATAAACATCGTTATCAACTTCGTGTAAGCTCATCAAAGAAAGAATACATACTGATTTCAGTCTTTGAAAAGCTACTCTTTCCGAGATTCGGGAGGAATGCGCAAGAAAAGCATTGGCAGACCAGTCATATAATGTGAACAGTTCGTGATAGCTGGATGATAGGAATATTTGAGTGGATTACAACGGATGTCCCTGTAGGACCCTCGTGTTCGAAGTGCTCGAAGCAGAACATCACCATGCGAGCGACAGCCCGAGAATGCAGTAGTTGGAAGATGTGCTGTGTATCGCACAGCTTATGTAGGTGAGCTGTCCAGTCATACAAATAATTTGAATAATTGTAGTTACCGGAGTACTTTGTAAGCTTTCCTGCGAAGTTCACCGCTTTTCCCATCAACATTACAGATAGCTGTCCTTTCAAGAAGGCAGCTAACAACTAGGACAATGTTCTCAACTTCTATATTAGTTTTGGCACCGCAATAAACGAACTGCTCAGTGCGCATGCCTTAAGCAGTCATAGCGGTGCTTTTAAGAACCTTGTACTTGTATAGATTACAGAAAGCAATGATGGCTAACGCAGCTCCTGGATCATGCATGATGTCCATCACAGCACCGCGGATGTAACGGTAAAGTTCGTAGTCAATCAGTCGCACTTGTGGTGCTACCTTACTGTGCTGATTGTGCGAAGTGAAGGTACCGTCGGCACTTTTACGCGGAACTCGCATCCAACGACCCATTGCTTGGCATCCCTAAAACATAGGTAATTAAATAATATTGAATGACTACATTTGAGTTCATAGTAAGCTTCGTTCATTGAGCTAAGTCTAATTAAGATTTTGAGATCTTTGCCAGGAAGGTACTGTTCACGGAATAAACTCTCATTTTTTGGAATACATGAATAGATTTTGGTCCTGCTATTTCACCAATTCTCATATTTTAAGCCGAAGAGTTGTTGAACTATCTGGATTTCAGGATGTTAACTTTTTATTTACTGCCCATTACAGTTTTTTTCGGCATATTGATATTGAATGACTACATTTGAGTTCATAGTAAGCTTCATTCATTGAGCGTGTGATACAACTGCAACAATGCTTATATATGCGCAAAACTCTGGACCGCAGGTGTCTGCTGTGGGGAACGAATGCGCTATTAATTACCCTTTCCGGGGCTGCCGCATTTACCACCACACGATGCGTTTCCTTCGTTTCGCCTTTTGTAGTTGGTAGCTGATTGCTGATGGCACTGATAGATAGAAAAACTAACTGAAGGAAGGGAAGACCCGCATGGTGTGGTGGTGAGCGCGTTAGCCCACGGAACGGGTAATAGCGCTTTTGTTTCCCACAGCAGACGCCTGCGCTTCGACATTTGGCAAATATCTGAGCATCATTGTGATTGTACCTGAATCTCGTCTAGTTGGACCCATAGTCTCCCCAATTTCTACGTCAGTGTTGACGATTGGTTGGCCTGCTTACATTACATAAATTGTAAATTTTGTGTGAAGGCAACATTATGAAAGTACGTACGTCCTTGGACCGATAGAAAGAAGAATTACCGGTATTTATTTGCTCTCTTATTAAAAATCGATGATTTTCATGTGTTTTTCAATTATAGGACATCGAATCGCTCCATCATTCAAAGATCTAACGCTGAAACGTTTCATGGGTGGAATTAAGTGTAGGCGTGCAACCGACTCTGCTGTTATGTAAGTGCTTTGCCGTCGTCTCCATTGATAGAAAACCTAGTTCATGTTTCTGACCGCCCTGAACTTTTTGTTTTAGTCCATATGGTTTCTGTACTCTTTTAAGTCTTTAATAAATTATATCTTGATAAAAGCGGTAATCTATACCGCACATTGATGTACTCTAAATCTGATCTAGAATCTAGTTTGAATTTGAAATTCAGGGATTCTTTTTTGGCACAGGTAAAAAGCGTGTAGAGAATATTGCCCTTGAAATAGAGAACCTAGCGATGTATTAAAAGGATAGAGGACAAAGGTGTGATTTGACGAATCTTTGAAGGATGCTCCATACATTCGACTTCGTTAAACAACGTGAGAAGTGATTTAACGCATGTTTGACTTGTGAAATGACTTTTGGTGGCCTGTCAATGTGTCGGGTCACTGCTGCTATCCTCTCGGACAGCTTTGGTACCAATTTGCCATTCCCACGGGATTCGGTGAGCTTGGAGAGCTCGATTGAAACGATGTGTATTGCAGGACGCCTCCAACCTCTGCGCTACACGAGTTCCTTTCGATGTATTAATTTAATATTGCCATTCTCCTAGAGAAGTCCTGGCGGCTTCAAAGAGATGATCAGCTCGAGGTGCACGATCGAACTAGCGATTGATACAGCATAATACGTTGCAAGCCACCTTTAACCAGCGCGCCACACGTGCCACTGTGAAGACAGTAATTGAATATGGTGAGGAGGAATGATTCTACATCTTCTTCTTTTACATGTGATGTATTTCTCGTTCTAAATAATGTGATCAATCCCCGTGTAAGCTTATGATCGTAGGGCTTCTCAAAGTGTAAAATGAGAATCGACACAGGATGATTTTTTCTTTTCATATTTAACCTAAACTTGTGATTTTGCATTTTCTTCGTGCATATATCCCACCAAAAAGTTACAGTGGTAGTCGGCGAAATTGCTCCTTCAAAAATCGTTGCCAATGAAGTTAACTAGTGGGATCTTCTCTTGAAAGAACACAGGTGTTCCGCTGTGTCATTGGATCTCGGTTTAACGCGGATTAATCACATAAGTCTACTAACTGTCATTGTTTCTCGACATTTTAAAGACAATGTTTCAACTTTTATTTCCTCTTCCGTTTTTTATTTCTGTTGTTTTTTCCATGCCTTTTCTCCATATTTTTCAGAACAGTTCTCGCTCTCACAATATTTAAGTTTTTTATTTAGTGCCTATGTTTTATTTCATAGCAGAGTATGATGTGAGACAGAACCACAAACATGCTGATATTTGAGCAAAACTCGAAACCTCAGGTGGGCTTCGAACCCACGACTACATTTTCCGGGACATACGTGCGTTGTATTTCACCTAATACCCAGCTGTGAATAAAAATAGGCAGTTAATGAAATTGTTAAACATCGAGCTTCTCTGGAATCTTGACCAAAATGTGCTGGAACTTCTCGAAGTAGTTGATAAGTAGTCGCTGCCGCACTTTTTCGATGAAGTGACTTTCAACATGACACAAATGAGGGCTGGTCATGGCGATATTCAAGAAGAGCTGATCATCTCGTTGTAGCCGTGCAACCGTGTTCAACATGCTAGAGCACTTGCTTGAAGTTGTAGTAGCATAAAACTCTTATGGAAGATGACGGTAACAAGAAACCTTTCTCTGTTATACAACTAAACAGACCAACTTCTAACAAGTAAATCGCATTTCTATGTACATAAAATGAGCAATATGACATAGAATTTTTGGAGAAAGATAATTTCTCGAGCAAGTTAACTCAAAATGCACAAGTATTTTCCTATGAAGGATCGGTTTTTGTTGGTTGCTTTCCCTGAACCCTCGTTTCGTACCACCTTTAAGTTCCTACGTTAATTTTGTCTGGATGAAATTGTTATATGAATATGACCAGGTTACTGTACTGGGACTGATGATTGAAGAAAGTAAGAGAGGAATTACAAGTGATTTTCTACGCTACAATGTAGCTGACTCGTTATAATTATATTGCTAGCACACATGAAAGTTGAGGGCAAAAATCGATTTCTTCGGCTTCTGCCGCATAAAAAACCTAAACAAACACTGAACGGATTTTGTGGAAAGGCTAAAAATCGGTCTGTCACATAGAAAACAGTTTGAAAATAGTCTAACACTGGATGGCATAGGAGCAGTAACCATTGGATCTTCAGATGGCAACTAACTGATGCTTTCGTGTTGGTGTGCTAGTAGGGCAGGAATAGCTTTACGAGGAGCTGTTAGCTGTTTTCGTCGGCCGCTAGTTTTCCAAGACGAAAACGTCGAGCCGTCGCTTCTGTGCTGTATCGTATCAATGAGTGAATCATTGGCGACGGCGACGGCGACGGCGACGGCGACGGCGTCGGCGACGTTTCGAGGGCGGCTATCCGTCGGCTGAGTCAGTCGTCACCGTCGCCATGCACAGTGGTTGCCAACTACTGATTCTTTTCTCTTTCGTCGTAGAACCCTCCACGGCTCAGTTCTTGCCTGGCCAACAGAGCCAGCAGGACTTCCTTAGACAGGTGTCTGCCATCAGCCCACCGCAATTTCTCGCTCCTAGCTACCAATGAGTGCGTTCTGGTTTCAGATCAAACCAATTCAACAGTTTCGAGATGTTCGATTTTCAAATCCAGATGCATTCACTGAATATGAAGGTACGCGAGCTGTCGACAGTTATGCTTCTGAGTAACTCTATTCTTTTAGTATTTTCACCAATCAATTATTGTGGGGAAAGTTATCAGTTTGAGATGGCGAAATTTCAAACCAAATAATCCTTTGCTTTTGTTTCGTTGTATATCACCTAGGGTTGGCCTGATGCTGAAACGATGCTGACATCAGTTTTCGTTGCACCTCTGATTTTCCACACTATTACAACGAACAGCGGTAAAAGGTTTTCATGGCTGTTAGATGTTGCTGACCATCGTGGCACATGATTTCCTCTGAAAAGTAAAATTCGGAGAGCAATTCAGTATTTTATCAGCGAACTACGGTTTGTTAGCACTTTTTTCCCTGGGATACTTGTTGCTGTACTGCCGTCAAATTTTACACCATAGCAGAAATGTACGACAATGGTATATGATGACCTCTTCTGAAAGTCCCCTATGTCGTAAGCTTCTTCATTCGATTTCATCAACATCACTACTAACACTCCTAGCTGGGGATATATTGCGTAACGACTGCCGACCAATAACGTGAAAACATCGTTGGTAGCGGCGTTGCCCATAACTCTCTGTGAATCACGCAATAAATGGACATTGCCAGAGAAAAATTGTATTGAATTCTGTTGTTAAGAAGTCGATCTAATGTATTCCCCTTCAAGGAAATTGAGAAGATTCAGAATCGCTCACGAACAGAATACCCATAACCACTTTATGTCCACGAAGTGGGTAGCGCACTGGATGATGTCGCTTGCTGCGAGGAAGGCGCTGCTTCGATCCATCTCGGACCCACGAAGCTTTCCATCCCTCCAAGATCGGGAATTTAGTACCAGACTCGTCCAGTATCGGCTAGTTCTCTCCAGTCCGCAAAAGCTGACAAATATCTCTAATGACGATCAGGCAGCGACCTAGCATTGTTATCCCAAGAACTGTGTGTCCTACGTAAGGGTTGTAACTGCGTTCATGTATGTACGAATGATCTCTGGATTACCTCCATTGATTTTGATTGTAGGCTAGAATTGCAAAATGTTATTGTTATCCTTATTGCTGTTAGTTATTACCGTAAAGTTATATAGTTAGGTAATATATTTATCATATGTATGTTTATTGTGAATTATAAAGTGTGTAACAATATTTTGAAACCCACTTCCCTTTAACCTCTGCACGGCTAATCAAAATGTACTGTTGAGCTTAGGCGAGGTTGATATACGATCTTTATTCGGCTAACGTTTCGACGGTTTTGTCTTCATCAAAGCCGATGATCCGAGTCGATGCTCCACAGTTGTTCGTGTTCACAAAGTGGCGTCGTTGTTGTCGTATCGAGCTGGCTTAATTTTGAGTTAACTTGATTTTTTAATTGGTTTGATTTTTTTTCCAATTTTTGTTTTTTAGCCGTTATCCTATTTGCAAGCCTATCAGGAAAAAATGCATATGAAGTGTGCGTTGTGAAAGAAATGTAAAATAAAAGCGTGATACTTGATAAATCTGTGGAAATAAAATCTGCATTGAATCCTAACGATGAACGAATACCATGTGAACAACAAACCATTCTGAGGTGGTCTCTTCTATGGGTCTGTTGTAACCTCCGTAAACTCTCCTTAGGGAGAGGCTTTCCATAACTATCCGACTCCCAGCGTCCAGACAGAGCCATCTTATGCTCCTCTTCAATGGCCATGGTGTCTGCAGCACATTCTCTTCAACAGCTGTTAACTACAGAAGAGAAGTAATGCGTCATGATTTGACGTAGTCGTGTATATTTTAACGTATTTACAATTTTTTGAAAACCATCTATTTTCCACATATCTTTCAACATTTCTGTCAGGATTAGAGTGTAAATACAAATGAATTGACGTGACATGTTGTCAGGAAACTTGGTGCGATACGGCGACGAGTTCGGTGACCGCTACATCTCGGACAACCAGCGTCGGAACGGCCTCAACATTCGTCTGCATAATTTCTTTCCATTCTATGGCGGACGTTACAACTATACAATGGTAAGCACGGAAACGAGGTCCAGGTCATAAATTATGTGGAAAGGAATGGTGTCGTCTAAACACCCAATGAAGAAAGAATTGTTGGAAGTGTCCAAATCACGGAGGCTTCAGATGGCGTTGATTGGGAATTAAGCATTAATTAAGACTCACTGCAATAATTTGGTATAATATAAAAATACAATAGTTTAATGATCTTCGCTTTCCCCACCTGAATTGCCATGACATTATTTTGAATTCTAATTAGCTATGCTTAAGAAAAATCTCTCGCCGTTGATCAATCTCTGAGAGATGCGCCATGCATAGGACTTCATTAAGCATCGTTGAAGTTCATTGAATGAATATCTGGCATTGACGATGACTCGCGGTGTTCTACCGATGTATCGAGCAAGTGCTGCTATCCTCACAGACAAGTTTGGTACCAATTTGCAGACGCCGAAGGGATGGAAGGCTTGGTGAACCTGAGGCACAGGAATCGATCCCGTGCGTGTTGCAGGGAGTCTCCGACCACTGCGCTACACGCGTCCTTACTTATCATGGCTACTGTTTAGAAATCGCACCGTTTTATTTCTAGCGCTGTGTTTTCATTGATTTTCAATTCTGTATATTCATCTTCCAATTATATTAGTACTTTTAGCATTCTTAATCGTATTAATGCTATAGTAGCTAGTGTTCATTTTTGTGAACTGCATTTAAAGCTTCTGCCACTAGATCTCCACCAACGGCTATATCAGCTTTGCATCCTTCTCGGATGACTCGTCCACGCTCCAGTTGGGTTTGGATGTCGACTGGCCTACTCAGAGCGATCCTGCCCTTATCGCACCTTACCTCTGCAAGTCAGTTTTATAACTGTTACATTCAATAACTGTGCTTACGGAAAAGACACTCATATTTTTGCTCTGTGATATTTTCAAATAGATTGATGATTTATTCTCATCTTTATTTATTTATTTGTTTATTTTTTTTTGATAGACAGCGCATTCAAAGTGGTCAAGGTGTCGACTCGAGAGTGTTTTATCGAGTGGAAACTCGCAGAGGACCTGTACAACCTGGTAAGGACGTCTTTTTGTGTCCAAGTAGAATTCCTTTATTGGCTATGGATATATCGGGTTAACTGGGCACACAAAAATAGATTTTCACTTGCTTGTGGTTCCGTGCGGAGTAGGTTTTAGAAAAATCATCTGGATTTAGTTTCTCGTTCGTGTTTCGTTTTCCCAATTATCTCATTTCTTTTCTTCGGTAGGCACTCATTGCCAGGTAGAGATTTATTGTCCGGCCGTCCTCCGTGTCTTGGCAAACCAGCTCACTTCCGTTGTGACGACCAGTCCGAGCAATTCCTCGATGCTTTGGAGAGGGCACTGCAGCGTAAGTTATTATCACTTAAATAGAGGGCCGTTGCCGTCTGTTCCGGATAATAGTTGCTCAGCAATAGTGGTATGAGGGAGAATGTGAAGTTCGTTGATTTTCTGGGCACTCACCCTTTTCTCTTTGCCTTTTTTCTATCGAGCGCTTGTTTTTGCTAATAAGAAACGAATTGTTCACTGACAATCCACATGTTCCTTTCTTTCTTCCAGCATTTTTTTTTGCCAAAGATAGAAAACTATAGCTGGATCTTCTTCTTGTTTTTTCCTCTTTCATCTTTTCTTTCACTACTGGAAGCGAAGTAATCATTACTATGTTCACTTTTTATTTACTGCCTTTTACAAGTTTTCACGTCGGGGGTGTGAAACAACCACAATGATGCTGAAATATTTGCAAAACTCCGGAACGCAGGTGTCTTCGGGGTTCAATGCTGATTTGGGCCCCACAGATCAATCCCGTTGACGGGTGAGATTGCTGATGGGAAGTGATCGATAGAACTAGCTGAGGGAAAGGCGAAACGAAGGACCCTCATGGTGTGGTGGTGAACGCATTACTCCCCGGAAAGGACAATAGCGCGTTCGTTCCCCACCGCAGACACCTGCGGTCCGGAGTTTTGCAAATATCTCGGCTTCATTATGGTAATCATTACTGTCTCTTCGTTGCACAAGTTAGCGCAATTGTATTGTGATTCATTATTCAGATGAATTATGGTCGTTATCAGGGTAGTATACTTCCACTTCTTCTCATGCATTCATTTTGGTTAAAGAAAGATATTTATGGGCCGTTTTCTTGCTCAGCAATCGCGAGGTTTTTAAACAGCATACATTTACTTCCATAAAAACACAATACAATACAACGCTAGCTGACGTTTCGGCAGTATCGCCTTCTTCAGAGCCGCTTTTTCGTGACTTCCAATGAGGAAGTTTAGAACAGCTGTGCAGAACAGCTAGAACACAACAGATGCGACTATAATCAGCGTCAGCTAGCGTTGTATTGTATTGTGTTTTTATGGAAGTAAATGTATGCTGTTTAAAAACCTCGCGATTGCTGAGCAAGAAAACGACACATTCATATTCCAATGCCGAGGTTAAGAGAAAGTCGATCCTGGGAACTATTACAAGATATTTATGGGCATTCAAATAAGGAAATAAAAATGTTGCACGTGTATCTGGGCATTGTTTTTTTTACAAACTGCAATCTTAGTTAGTTTATTTACTGCCTTTTACAGTTTTTCACGGCAGGGCAGAGAAAAGTGGAAAGAGGGACGATCATGATGTGATGGTGAACGCGTTAGCCCCAGAAAGAGTAATAGTGCGTTCATTTCCTAATGCAAAGAGCTGCGGTCCGGAGTTTTCTAAACATCGCTGCGTCATTGTGGTTGTAACAGTCTTCATTTCTCATGTAGTCATGCTTTTTGCCAGATGGAACATATTGCATAAAAGTTATATTCTCGTTTCACTAACTTTGCACCTTTGTTGATCCAGATGTCTTTCGTGCATTTTTCTACATAGTGGGAAGCAACTTAAATATGAAAATCATTATCAGTGCTTTAGTATCCACGTCCTTTTTAGAGGGCGTTGCCGGTGGCTCCACTTTTCGTGCTGAAGCGGCTCTGGTCGTGACGTGGAGAAACCTACGGCCGAACATCGGAAGTGAACATGGCTTGTCCACTTTTCAGCTTGTATGGATGTCTGATGCTCAGGTGCTTCGAGAGTGTGCATGCATAATAGTTATACATACATATATTTTTTTAATTTATTCAATTTTATCTTATTTGATCCGTATTCACGTCTGCTTTGCGGTCCCAGCACTTCTCACATCACATTCACTTCCTCGCATCCATTGTCCACGAAGGCTTTCCATTTTTTAACGTTTGGCTTCGGTTGCTGCTTGAGGATTTTCATTTCATCTTGAATGTCGTAGAATGCTGGTCGAGCAATTCTCCCTGGAGTCCTGAGATAGCCGGGCTGGAGCGTTCCCAATTGGATTGCAGAGAGTGATTTTTTTCCCGGGCAGGTCCGGTACCAATTTTCCGACCCCGGGGGGTGATAGGCTTGGTTGGTCCAGAGCGGAATCGATCTAGCACCATGGTCATGATGATTGACATCGCTACCACTGTGCTATCCGCCCCACACACATATATGAGTTCGCATACTTATTTTACTTCATTTGCTCATGAGTTAGAAGGTGGCATAGGCAAATTCTCTATAGATAGCTTCAGTGCGGAGTGTTGGATGGTATTACAGACAGTTGTTTCTTGGTCTATTTCTCGTACTCGTCACCCTGGTTCCTATTTCTGACATATGAGTTTAGGGTCTTCTGTCGTACACGATGATCAATTACTATAAACTCGGCTACGATGCCGCAGATATCCATGGAAATTCACGCACAGGAAGGTGTCAGGTATTAGAAAGAGCTTACTTTTCCTTGTCACTAGATCTGAGTTTGCTGTGGAACGGGTTGGTCTTCTTTCTGTCTCAGAGGTGTTCTAAACATATCCTACTTTCTATTGCAGTAGCATGTGAGTTTATCTTAAATCTAGGCCACATCTTTTCTCATGTCTATAATACCTTAAGATTAGGCAATAAAGCACGTCTGTGCATATTTTGGGCAATTTTCAACGGCGGCAACCACACTGGATCGGTGCAAGTTGATCTGTTAGAAATAACAAAGCAGCAACCATCGTCACTCGCTTCTCGCTCCTCGGTGCCTCATATCGTCAGAGGAAGGTTAGTAGATAAGGGTTTCTTAATGGCACGATTGTTTGCTTAATTAGTCGCAACTCATGAAGAGTTTAGATATTTTCATCGAGTTGACGACATCGTCCGACCGGCTGGTTGCAGTAATAAGACTGGTGGTACATGTGAGTCTCATCTACATGTCTTAATGTATAAATTCGACTTATTTAGTGGTTTTGTATATTTTTTACTTTATTTTATTTGATCCGTCTTCAAATCTACTGTGCTGATCTCAACACTTCTCACATTCTATTCGTTTCCTTACATTCATTGTCCACGAAGATCTTCAAACTTTTACGTGTGGCTCCGGTTGCTGCTTGAGGATTTCTGGTCGAACATTTCTTCCTGGAGTCCTGAGATTGCAGGGCTGGGCCGTTCCCAGTTGGATTGCAGAGAGTGATTTTTTCCCAGATAAGGCCGATTCAAATTTCTCGAACCCAGAGCGATGAGAGGCTTGGCTGGCCCGGAGTGAAATCGAACTAGCACCAGGGTTTTTTGTATATTACATATATATATATATATCGATTGTTTATGCCGAGGTTAAGAGAAAGTTTTCTAATGTAAATACGTACCCTCTTGTACTCGCAAGCAATTTTCGTTAATTGAAGCTTTCGATTTATTGTGGTGTTGACGAGGCAGTACAAGGACTTCTAAAACATGCTTGAATAAGTCACATAACATAAGTAAGGAAGCCTATAATGAATCTCACCAAACTACGAAACTATTGCTTCCTTCAAACTATTGTATAACATACGTACTCATAGAACGATGTTGCAAAACTTCTATAAATCTGTTGATGCGCCATCTCCTGAAACGCACCATTAACTGAAAATTGTGCAGAGTTATCGAAGAACTGGAATCGCATGCAGCGCGCAGCGTCATTCTGGAGAATCGTTTCGTTGGTATCAAATTTTCAATTGCTTTGATGATTTTTGGGACTGTTTGGAACGAGAGACCGCAACGTAAACATTGTGGTATTCCTTGTAGAGCTTTTACAATTCCATCAAATGCTGAGAACAACGTGATTGCGGAGAGGATGAATTTTTTTGTCACACACAAGAGTTGTAAATCCGCCAAAAACATGGAACGGTGTAAAGAAGAACATCGAGCATATATAAAATAAGAGAAGTGCAGAAATTCTTGTAAGACGGGGAGGAAAACTAATTTATAGAACGGAAATCTCAACAAAGGGACGGGGCCGTATAAAAATTCTCGCGGTGGCCGGTGTGACATCCATATATGTCACGGTGAGCACAGCGAAGAATTGGATGTCATCTACTCTGTAGAAAAGCGAGATTAGGCCTTGCTGGGAGAGTGTTAATGGAAGACGTGCGGTTGAGCTGATGTACGCTGTGAATACTGTTCTTTTAACATTATTTGCTACATTTAATAAGCTTGAAAAGATGAGTAATGCCTCCTGAATCATCGCATTGCTACGTGTGGAATCACGAGTACTCTACCCAGCTCAATTTACATTTGGGTGGTAATTTTCTGTTTAGGTAAGACTTCCTTCACCTGCATTTGTAAGCCTGTTATTACGGTTTCTCCAGGTCGCGACCACTTTCTACCCAGGCACTTTGTTATTTCCCACATAGCAGTGATTCATGACACTGGTTCACTAGAACTGGGCTTTTGAATGGAAACGTTTGGTTTTTTGTAACCTTTAAAGACTCGCTGATTAACCTTTCATTATAAATTTAGTTAGAAATCGGTGTGCATTTCCCACAAAATTTTTATTTAACATTGAAAATGACGGCTACTTATATCTCTGTTTCGAGTTTCCTCAGTATTATGGTTGTTTTGAATAATCACTTGTCGTTTTTATTTCCTTTCGAAGCACTGGGTGTAGTGAGCACCCAAAATTCATTATTCAACTTGAGTTAATTGGAGGTTTACAGTCCCTCTTCTCATCTATCCGAACATTGTGACGATGTTAGGTCAGACAAAAGTCGACGTAAACGGAATGTGTTTAAACCCAGCGGTCACCTACGTATTGATGATCGAACAGCGTCAGGTAATGTGTGATGGTTTTTATGTCGAGAAAAAGTACAGCAAAAGTCTTTACAACTTTATTGAAAAGGTCCAGTCAAGAAACTTCACCAGAATGTGACAACTGTGGCTCCTTATGTTTTAAATCTTTTGCACTTTTCATGCTTTGCAATTTCTCTCGGTAGCAACGTAGTGGGACAAACATGTACGATAGTGTGAATTGAAATGGTTGAAAAGTTACAGATGGCCAAATGTGAGATTCTGAATCCATCGATTGCTCGATGTACGTTGCCGAAAATTTTGGATTGGGGCACGAAGACCGTATACTTCCAACCTCAATCAGGCTTGTCCAACGACGAAAAAGCCTATGTAGGATTTATTTATTTTGGTGGGTAAAATAAGTTTTCATTCTACCATTTCGTTCGATCACTCGTAAGCAGGAAATAATGTGCGAAAAAAAATTTCTCAATTTTTGGGCAGTAGGTATTCTTACTATTCACCTCGATGTTTTCAATGAGAATAGTTGCAGTTCCACCAACACTGGACCCTATGCGACTTGACATCGGAGACATCCATTCATGGTATCTCAACCCGCCTCCAAATCAGATGAGAATCAAATGGCATGTCTTGGAACTTTTCTTCTTCGTTTTAAAAGTTCTTATTATGCTACGAATTACTCAGGATGTTGTAGCATGGTGCACGAAATTTTACTTCTTTAATAGTTCCAAGGATCGACTTTTTATTAACCTCAGCATTGAAATATGAATGCGTCGTTTTCTTGTTCAGCAATCACGAGGTTTTAAACAGCATACATTTACTTCCATAGAAAAACACAATACAATACAACGCTAGCTGACGTTTCGGCAGTATCGCCTTCTTCAGAGTCTGGAAGGGTATGCTGATATACAATCTACTAGGCCAAACGCTTCAATAACACTTACACAAAGACGAAAGACTCTTTGGTAATTACATGATCAACAACTTCTCGAAAAAACCACCGCTTTTTCGTGACTTCCAATGAGGAAGTTTAGAACAGCTGATTATAGTCGTATATGGTTGATAACTGCACCATTCCACATCAGAAATTGATGCGAAGATACGGGGTCAGGTCGCGTGTGACCTCTGGGCATTCCTCCTTGCTATTCATTGTAGGGTTTTTGGCATTTATCCAAAAAGCTTCAAGAAGTTTTCGCGCTGGTGTTTTAGTCTCCTGTGCAAGGATATTGACTTTTACTTCAAAGTCGTCTCCGCTATGCTTTTGTATCCTATGCGTGCCTAGTGGGGTGCTTCGTCTTAGTTTTCGTTTGCCATCTAGGTGCTCTTTTATACGGATACACAAAGGTCTGCCCATTTCGCCAATATATTCATCTCCGCAATTAATACAAGAGATCAGGTATATCGTACCTAAACTCATGCAGTCACTGTGTCTGCCGCAAGGGCAAATTACGCAATTTGTTGTTTCACACAGACGGTCATACAGGCGGTTACGAACTAACGACGTAGAGAAGGCGGTGGTATTTCAACTATCGCTACCGATTTCTCTAGACGTGCCCTTCTTAAGCATCGTTTAATAGCTACGCTTACTTCATCGCTTATAAAAGGCAACATAAACGGGACTTTCTTTTGGCCAAGTATTTCTTTTTGGCCTGTCGCTCTCCTTCTAAACTTATCTCGTGGGGTTACTATTTCATAGTCTATTTGCCGAACCAAGTCGCGTGACTCTTCCTTTAGTTCCTGGTAGTACACACAGAGATGGGTGTTCGAAACATGTTTCTCACAATTGCCCTCTTTGTTTGTTAAGGGTGGGAAGAAAGGAAAAGGGTGGCTGAGGGTTTAAAATCATCGGTATTTCGCACTTTAAAATCATTAAACCAGCATGTCCCGTGTTTTGCTTACTTGTTAAAACACATAAGTTGGTATCACCTGATGATCATGCGTCAACCAATCCGTCATCATTTAAGGTTAGACCGAACATCAGCTGTGTAGACAGGCCGACGGATAGAATAACCTGGTTTTTAAGCCTGATACTTGCCCAGTTGCTTAACCACATTCCAGCCCACCTCACGAACACCCTAACGCGTCTCCTAATAACGCGTACGTGATAGAGTCGTTCGACGTTATCGCGCTGTACACCAACGTATCGAATCACTCCGCAATGCAAGCCATCTTCGAACTTTTGTTGAACATGAAAGAAGAATAAATATGCATGGCTTGTCCATCCAGCAGCTAATGGCTCTCTTAAAGGAATGCCTGAAGTGCTCGATTTTCAGATGGTCTGGGAAATATTTCACGCAAATAAGGGGGTTGGCAATGGGACAGCGATTGGCGCCAAGCCTTGCCATTGTGTTTATGTCTAAGATAGAAGCCCCTGTTCTCGATCTCCGGCCACTACTCTACTGCAGATATGTAGATGATTGTTTTGTCGTCTTCTCTACGCAGGAGGAGATGGACAAATGCTTTGAATTATTGAACGAACAGTCTGAGTACATGAAGTTTACCCGGGAGAAACCGAGAAGAAACTGGCTTCCGTTTTTGAACGTTCAAATAAACCTATCAAGTAGCGGTTACTTGACAAAGTGGTACCGAAAGCCAAGTAACAAAAACATCCTCGTTCATTTTCTTTCTTCCCACCCTTCACACACAAAGAGGGCGATTGTGAGAAACATGTTTCGAAGAGCCATCTCAGCGCGCAGTGCACTACCAGGGAACTAAAGGAAGAGTCACTCGACTTGGCTCGGCAAATAGCCATCTCCAATGGCTACGAAATAGTAACCCCGCGAGATAAGTTTAGAAGGAGAGCGACAGGCCAAAAAGAAATACTTGGCCAAAAGAAAGTCCCGTTTATGTTGCCTTTTATAAGCGATGAAGTAAGCGTAGCTATTAAACGATGCTTAAGAAGGGCACGTCTAGAGGAATCGGAAGCGATAGTTGAAATATCACCGGCTACTCTACGTCGTTAGGTTAGTTCGTAACCGCCTGTATGACCGTCTATGTGAAACAATAAATTGCGTAGTTTTCCCTTACGGCAGGAACGGTGATTGCATGAGTTTAGGTACGATATACCTGATCTCTTGTATTAATTGCGGAGATGAATATATTGGCGAAATGGGCAGACCTTTGTGTATCCGTATAAAAGAGCACCTAGATGGCAAACGAAAACTAAGACGAAGCACCCCACTAGGCACGCATAGGATACAAAAGCATAGCGGAGACGATTTTGAAGTAAAAGTCAATATCCTTGCACAGGAGACTAAAACACCAGCGCGAAAACTTCTTGAAGCTTTTTGGATAAATGCCAAAACCCTGCAATGAATAGCAAGGAGGAATGCCCAGAGGTCACACGCGACCTGACCCCGTATCTTCGCATCAATTTCTGATGTGGAATGGTGCAGTTATCAACCATATACGACTATAATCAGCTGTTCTAAACTTCCTCATTGGAAGTCACGTAAAAAGCGGTGGGTTTCTCAAGAAGCTGTGGATCATGTAATTACTATAGAGTTATTCGTCTTTTTGTAAGTGTTATGGAAGCGTTTGGCCTTGTAGATTGTATATCAGTATACCCTTCCAGGCTCTGAAGAAGGCGATACTGCCGAAACGTCAGCTAGTGTTGTATTGTATTGTGTTTTTCTATGGAAGTAAATGTATGCTGTTTAAAAACCTCGCGATTGCTGAACAAGAAAACGACGCATTACTTCTTTAACTTAAACACCTTCATACTTTTGACGTTTCGTTAGCCGTTTTCACAAATAGTGCAGAGCTTGGGATAATTTCGACTTCAGTAGTGTTTTTGTATTTTCTAAGCTTTCTCTTTTCTTGGAAATTTTGAGATAGTCATGTAAAGACCACTTGAATTAAACTTGCCTACTTTGTTACTTGGATGGCCTGTCTCCACTGCCAGTGTGAGCACCTGTGTAATTTCTGTTTCTCTTTCGCCAAGTCATCGTCCATAGTGGTGGTCCGCTTCAAACACGGTTAAGTCCGCAGAACCCATTCTGTAATCCTAATATCGTTTCCATCTGCGAGTACGGATGGTTGACGTTAGCCACGAATATGTCCGCCAAATGTTTGGGTGGTCTTCAAAAGAATGCCTGCGCTCTTTCGGACTGCGTTCCACTGTTTTTTATTCCATCTGTCATTTGTTCTTATTATGTCGCAACTCATCTGTGTTTTGCTATCTCTCTATCTCTTGGATCCTGAAGATGGAAGACGTTTTGAGGATCAGACCTGCGCATTCCGGCTAGACAAAAGTGCCGATTAAATTTCAGAAGACATTGTTCAGGCACTCTGCACTCTATGAGTGGCGCGTAATATTCTTGACGTGGGTTGACGTACTATTCCACGTCTCTGCTGCATAAATAACAGAACGCTGGGAGCACTGTTGATTCGAAAAACTGAGCGCGGATTTTCGGGTTCCTTAGTTGGTCGGTGGGGCATCTTTGAGTGGCTCGAATGCAGCCCATGCTGCTCTTTCCTTTTCTAATTCCTTTTTCATGCTGTTCTTCATGCTCAATACACAAGTTAGTTTTTGTAATTAGAGAACTATCCAGTTCGATTTGTTCACCTTCGCAAGATTTGTTCTTCGTGAACAGGTTCTTCGTTCTAGTCATGCCCACTCCAATCTTTTTTCCGGCTTCGTTGAATTCATTCAGCTTCGTCTGTGCTTCACTGGTACTCCTCGGTTACGAGGTCACCCGCGAAACGATAATTTGATAAGAATTTTCCGCGAGTACTCTTATCTCAATCGAATGACTTCATTATCCACTGCAGCGCGGTAGTATACACCTTTGAGGATATTGTATCGCCCTGTCGAGCCGCTTTTCTTATGAATATTGTGAGGGGTCGGTGATAAAACTGTATATTTGTGCTGCAGTTCTGATGGCAGTGAGCTAGTCGCTTGGATCAAAGCTTCAAAGAAAGTTGATGTTACTTTCAGGTCGTCTACATTTGAAACTTAGCTTTGTGGAGTCATCACCGTTCGCGTATGTGGGTCTGTGGGTTTAAGGGATGTTTATTTGATACAAGCATTAAATTGTTTTACTTGGATATTTGTGCAGCACTTTGTTTTATACGTAGGTTGGGAAAAAAATTATTAAGTCGCCGTTCCTGATCTCTAATACTTGACACTTGAATGGCCTATCATCATTGGTTGTGTGGTTGTGCAGGCCCCAGCACAATCTCCATTTATCTGGGATTTACTGGTTAAGCCATTATGGTTCCGTGGAATCCCAAGGTCAGCCTGGACAAAGTCTGCCCCAGGATCTTTAATAATTTAGGGAAAAATCCAAAACAGCAGGTGAAGGCATCAAATAGCTGACCTCGGTCCTCCTTTTCAGTAATTTCGGTGCGAGAAGCAGACCTGTTTAAAGAATTGGAGCAGTTATTACTTCAGGTATCCGCGAAATTTTACCGTTCCACGCACATTCGGTACTGGTGAAACTGTGAACTATTTCGACGATGCCATCTACAGGGTCACTCTTGGCCTTTACGTTGTCGGCTATAAAGAGGCACAAGACGACAATTTGCGTAAATTTGTACCTCACCATCGAGTTCTTGCCAGGTAAGTTTGTGTTTGGAGTTCTGTATTTGTTTGAATCGCTTCCTTTTCTTGCTCTTACTACTTCCTATCCTTGGAATTATTCTATGGTACTATATCTGTAGAATTTGTGTATATTCTCAGGTCTTGCTGACCGAGAGTGTATAAAGATTCTTACCTTTCTTTACCAAAATTTACACCAAAATTTCTTTTTTTCTAAAGCACATCCAGTCGTGTATGCTGCTTTTTCTTCGTATGACTTTCTGCGTTTCGGAACAGAATCAATCCAAATTGTTTCCTCAGGAACTCCCACGACCGACTTTCTATTAACCTCGGCATTGATCAAGTAATTCTTCGTATTTCTGTTGAGCAAACGCGAGGTGTTATTATTCTTAGTTCACGAACAAGCTGACGTTTCGGCGGGTTTCGCCTTCCTCAGAGCCTGGAAAGGTCAGGTTGATAGCAGTCTACTCGGCCAGACGCCTCCATAACCAAACAAAGAAACTAAACGAAGATTTCAATCACATTGAATACAGCTCTGCACACTCACCGCTTTCAATGAGGTTTCCACTAAGTATGTCACGTAGAGACCAACCGCACAGAAATCACATGGAGGCATAATGTGCCCCTCCCATCAGAATAGCAGTCTTATATACTGCCTTATATCACGCGTGATAATGAGGCATTCTTCCCTGCGGTTCATTTTCGGATTTCTGGAGTTAATCCAGAATACCTCGAAGTTTTTCGCGCCTGTGTTCGGACGGTGTTCTCTGTGACCGTCTATGTGCAATTCAAAATTGCATAATTTGCCCCATTGGTAGAGACGGTGATTGCATGAGCTCGGGTCTAGTTTATCTGATCTCCTGTAAGACGTGCGGTGACGAATACATTGACGAAACGGGCAGACCCCTCTGTGTCCCACATAAAAGAACACCTAGCCGGCAAACATAGACCATATACTCCGCTAGGCACGCATAGGACCCAGAGACGTAACGGGGAGGACTTTGAAGTATATTTCACGACGATCCTAGCACGCGAATCAAGAACACAGGCGCGAAAAACTCTCGAGGCACTCCAGAAATCCGAAAATGAACCGCAGGGAAGAATGCCTCATTATCACGCGTGATATAGGGCAGTATATAAGACTGCTATTCTGATGGGAGGGGCAAATTATGCTTCCATGTGATTTCTGTGCGGTTGGCCTCTACGTGACATACTTAGTGGAAACCTCATTGAAAGCGGTGAGTGTGCTGAGCTGCATTCAATGTAATTGAAATCTTCGTTTAGAGTTTCTTTGTTTGGTTATGGAAGCGTCTGGCCGAGTAGATTGCTATCAACTTGACCTTTCCAGACTCTGAGGAAGTTGAAACCCGCCGAAACGTCAGCTTATTCGTGAATAAAGAATAATAACATCTCGTGTTTGCTCAACAAAAATACGAAGAATTGTTTCCTCAGGGTTCTAAGAAAACGAAGTACCATTTGAGCGTACTGTAGAGTTCTAAGTAGGTGCTAACCAAAACGTGTGAAGTGGGTGAAGCGGGTGAACCGAATATCTTGGCCAAAAGATTTAAATGTTCGACATTTCGTTCAGCTTCGGCAACGTAGGTTGTGCGGCGTACGGTTGATTTGATCATTCACTAGGACCGGACGTATCCTCTTGATTAATTCTTGGCACATCTGCTGCAATTTTAATGCGTTTCATCGATTTTCTTCTCCCTTTCAGATGAAATTTCAAGTTGCCATCGTTCTGTTGTGTTCAAATTGCAATCATGAGACGAGGCGACACAACTTTCTTCCTCTATGGGCATCATTTCAACCATTCTAAACCAATTGGAAATTGACTATAAAAAACTTGTGCAGTAGACAGTTACGTAAGAAATGAGCTTTTAAACAGTGAACAACAAAGTTCCATCCACTAATGTTTATTGTGAAATATTTTATAAAGCTTTAAAGAGTAAGGCTGTCAGCGTCGATCTACCGCTTAAGGATACCCCATGTATTCGTTCAACACCGCCAAAACTGTTGCTCAGCGAGAGAGTGTGGCGCTGTGGTCTTACAATCTCTGTAGTAGTCAAACCCCGCAAAACTCTTCTTCTCTCGCAGACACCACAGACACAGGCACACACACGCACGCACACGCACCCACTCACTCACTCACCCACCGACCCACCCGCTCACCTACCCACGTAACCACCCAAAAAACGCTGATTTGAGAAACGAGTTTCGAGCAGTCACCAGTATTTGCATGAGTAGATAACTGGAATAAGAATCCCTAAAATTGGCGCGGTAAATGGCCATTTCCAATGGCTACGAAAGTGCAGTTCTTCAGAATAGGTGTAGAGGAAAACCCAAGCCGCCAAACGATAACTCTAGCGATAATAATGGCCCGTTTGTTCTACCGTTTATTTCTAACGAAATAAGTTTGGCTGTAAAACATTGCTTAAGAAGGGGCGACCTAGAATTCAGTAGCAGTAATTGAAATGCTTGTGAGATTCTATGCACAACGCAAAATTGCATGATCTCCTTTAATACTAGAGACGGTCAATACGTAAGTTCACATACTGTATACCTGATCCCTCGTAACGCGTGCACGGACGAACACATTGGCGAAATTGGTAGGCCACTCTGTGTCCGTATGAAGGACCACCTAAAGGGTAGGCATAGAGTTAAACAAAATACTTCACTAAGCGCGCATGGGACACAAAGACATAACAGACGATTTTGGAAGCACGGAACCATACCATTGTCGTTAGGGAAACCAAGACTTAAGTGCAAAAACTCTGGACGCAGTCTCGATAAATTTCATGAATCCGGAAGTGAACAGCAAAGAGGAATGCCTTGAAATCATGCGCGACTTCACACAGTATTTAAGACTGATATTTTAATGTGAGAGACACGCTACGCTTCCATGTGAACTCTGTGCGACCGTGGAGTACTCAGTGGAAGATTCATAGAAAATGGTGAATATGTGAAGGAGCTGCTTTGTTTCCAACGATGGAAGTGTAGGTTTCGCGCTTTTCTTGTTAGGGTTATGGAAGTATTTGCCCCGTTAGAATGTAGTTGACTTGATCTTACAAAGCTCCGAAAAAGGAGCGAAATTCGCCGAAACTTCAGCTTTCGTTAATAAAAAGTTTAATAACATCCCCGAATATAATCTTCCATCATAAAATTTTCGTAGAAAAAATAAAATTAATCGTGATGTAACTCCCAAGTCCGACTTTCTATTAACCTCGGCATTGATTGAATATATCTTTCTACTTCTGTTCAGCAAACACGAGGTGCTATTTTATCTCTTTATTTACGCACAAGCTGACGTTTCGGCGGATTTCGCCTTCCTCAGAGCCTGGAAGGGCCAAGTTGACAGCAATCCATTCGGCCAAACACCTCCATAACCAAACAGGGAAAACGCTAAACCAAGATTTCAATCACATTGAACACAGCTTTGCACACTCACCGCTTCCACTGAGTATGATGCGTGAAGACCGACCGCACAGAATTCACATGGAAGCGTAATGTGCCCCTCCCATCAGAATAACAGGTTTATATACTGTCCAATATCACGCGTGATAACGAGGCATTCCTTCCTACGGTTCATTTTCGGATTCTTGGAATTAATCCAAAATGCCTCTAAAGTTTTGCGCGCTTGTGTTCTCGATTCTTGCGCGAGGATCGTAACCCTTACTTCAAAATCTTCTCCGTTATGTTTCTGCGTGCTATGCGTACCTAGTGGAGTACTTAGCTTATGTTTGCCGACTAGGTGTTCTAAATTGAGTTACCAATATGTCCCGTCCTGTACTTACTTATCAAAACCCATAAGTTAGTATCCAGCGATGATCTCGTGTCTACCGATCCATCGTTATTTAAGGTTAGACCTATCATTAGCTGCGTGGACGGGTCAACGAATAGAATAACGTGGTTAATGACCTCTAATACTCACTCAGTTGTTGAAGTACATTCCAGCTCATCTAACGAACACCCAAATGTTCCTGGATCGTCTACGTAACGCGCTACCCAACAGCGCGTACGTGGTGGAGTCCTTCGACGTCACTGCCCTCTAAATGAACGTGTCGAATGACTCCGCTATGCAAGCCATAAACGAGCTCCTTATACAACACGAAGGAGCAATAAACATGTACGGCTTCTCGATTCAGCAGTTGATGACACTCTTAAAGGAGTGCCTGAACTGCTCAATCTTCAGATGGTCCGGGAGGTATTACGCACAAATGAGAGGGCTGGCAATGGGACAACGACTGGTTCCAAGCCTTGCCATTGCATTCATGTCTGAGGTGGAAGCGCCAGTAATCAACCTCGGTCCGTTACTCTACTGTAAATATATAGATGACTGCTTGGTCATTTGTTCAACGCAAGAAGAAATCGACAGATGTTTCGAGTTGTTGAACACACAGTCAGAGTATATTAAATTCACCCGAGAGAAACTAGAAGAAGGCTGGTTTCCATTTCTGAACGTGAAAATTAGCCTATCAGAAAACGGCTACATTACGAAGTGGTATCGAAGGCCAACTAATAAAAACATCCTAGTTCATTACCTCTCCTCTCATCGCTCTCACACTAAAAGGGTGCTTGTGAGAATCATGTATCGAACAGCTACCAGCGTGTGCACAGGGAGACAACAGAGAGAGGAGTCCCGGAACTTGGCGCGGCAAATAGCCATTTTTAATGGCTACGAAACCGTAGCTCCAGATAGGTGTAGAGGAAACCACAGGTACCCCAACGATAACTCTAGCGACAACAAGGTCCCGTTTATACTGCCCTTTATTTCAAATGAAGTAAGTGCAGCTATAAAACGCTGTTTAAGAAGGGCCAGTCTAGAGAATTCGGTAACGATAATCGAAATACCACCAAATAATCTAAGGCGCCAGCTAGTTCGTAACCGCCTATACGACCATTTATGTGCAACGCAAAATTGCATAATTTGCCCCAATGGTAGAGACGGTGACTGCATGAGTTCGGGTACAGTCTATCTGATCTCTTGTAAAGCGCGCGGGGACGAATACGTTGGCGAAACGGGTAGACCACTCCGCGTTCGTATAAAATAGCACCTAGTCGGCAAACGTAAGCCAAGTACTCCACTAGGTACGCATAGCGCGCAGAAACATAACGGAGAAGATTTTGAAGTAAGGGTTACGATCCTCGCGCAAGAATCGAGAACACAAGCGCGCAAAACTTTAGAGGCATTTTGGATTAATTCCAAGAATCCGAAAATGAACCGTAGGAAGGAATGCCTCGTTATCACGTGTGATATTGGACAGTATATAAACCTGTTATTCTGATGGGAGAGGCACATTACGCTTCCATGTGAATTCTGTGCGGTCGGTCTTCACGCGACATACTCAGTGGAAGACTCATGGAAAGCGGTGAGCGTGCAGAACTATGCTAAATGTGATTGAAATCTTGGCTTAGCGTTTTCTCTGTTTGGTTGTAGAGGTGTTTGGCCGAATGGATTGCTGTCAAGTTGACCCTTCCAGGCTCTGAGGAAGGCGAAATCCGCCCAAACGTCAGCTTGTGCGTAAATAAAGAATTAAAATAGCACCTCGTGTTTGCTGAATAGAAGTAGAAAGATATAATCGTGGTGTTTTATTTTTGTACCCTTCTTGGAAAAACGTTTGTTGATTGGTATGTAATTTGAAGTAGGTAAATACCAAATTTGTGACACGGCCTCCTCGATGTGCAGTATGAGCAGAATCATGTTTTTCTTCTGCTAAATGCTAGGCTAAGACGGATTATTATTATATTGGTGAGGCTCTGACGACCTATAAGACTTCGTTATTGCCAGGCTGGCTACTTATCAAAATAGAGTCGATGAAACTCTCAGATGGAATCCAATCATTGAAAGTTACAATTTGGACAGGGTTGACGAGTGGTACCTAAGTCCATATGAAATGCGGCATGATTTGTTTAGCTATAGGTAAGTGTTCCTTCTCAAACTATTTCATAAAATATCTTTAGAGAGTTCCACCGCCAAATCATCACACGAAAGTTTAGGTTTGGATACCTCAAATTGACACCAATCGTACCAACGGATGGGTCTCCTCCAATAAGTGGGAGTCGAATTGTGGATCTTCCCGATGGGTAAATTCAGTATCAATTCATCCGATTTCCCCTTTTTCAGCCTAACAGAAAACTTTTGTGTGTTTAAGAACACGCGTTAAAAAGACTTTTCTCAAGCAGTTTTTCAAGGAAAGTAAGCAAACAAATAGAAAAGAACGTTGAGTGAATTATATCTCAGGAGCGAAAGGCATATCCTTTCTTAATAATAAAAATGGGTGTTGTCCAGTACGTCCAGAAGTGAGGAGCAAAAAGTTGCAAAATTTACAGTGGAAGTTCCAGCAGTGCAGAACACAATGGGTTTCAAATAGGTTCGAAAGAAAGAACTTATTACTTCGCTCCATTTATTCCCACAATTAGACCATGTTATGAACAATTTCTTATATCTTTTGAGGTGTCGATCGTATGGTGTTTTACGCACAGGAGTTTATTTTTGTAGAGCTATTGATCTTTCAGCATAATGTCGTCTCCAATTTCTCTGCATTGGTTATGGACGCTCCCGACAGACAGTGAATTCACTGGCAGCAAACAAGACGTTCATGAAAAATTAACATTTGTGAAAGAAAAGGTTCAAATCCATTACCGCCTTTCCGATAGTTTCATATTTTCGGGTTATCGGGTGATTATCTGTCTTTTTGCTAATAGGATACAAAGTAGGGGACCGGCGCATCCCTCAGGGATTGATCAACGCTGAAAGCTTCATCCTTTATTTATCTTTTATGTTGACGAAGAATGAGTGCTAACTTCGCTTGAACTCTTGTCAGATTTTCACTTTACGGTCCTCTTTGGCCAATATCTCTTTGCAAAGTAATTTTTAGGCAAGTGAAATGTGTCATGAATGGTTCAACGAAGACGGTGCGCTGTCGAATTTCATTCGCGAAACAGAAACGAATGCTAGCTGCCCTTGCAAGGAGGAACAAGCGAAAATGGACGTGGGACGCTTCATGCCTCATCCGAGATGCAGCACAGTTAAGTGCATCGGACTTGTCAGCTCCAGTTGTGTTTGTTCATATATGAGTGAAAACATTGCCTATGGATGGTGTACTCGTACAAAGTGAAAACCTGTGTAATTTAAATCGTTTCTGAAGAAACGGCTGTCACTATTCTGTTTTTCCCATTCCACTTCTCCACTATTCCGGACTGTTATTCTCTAATCAATAATTGTACATGAAGCTGCTGAGTCTATGTTTTTACTCATGAATTTATCAGCTTTTATAAAATTTCAGCTTTTCCGGGATGTTTCATGCACAGAAACGCTTGGTTCGATGAACTGCTACATGTCGGCGCAAAATGTGCGTGGCACCACGTACCGACTGAACTATGTCGGTCAAGAGGAGGAAAGGTCGGTAGGGCAGATCACCTCTTTTTCGCTGTGTGACAGTCAATTGATCGCTGCTGAACTAGAGCGCTATCGGTTCTTAACCCAAATTTGCCTTAGTTTTCAAATTTGGCTCAAAAATTTAGCTCGTACACCACGCATTACGGCCAGACTTGCTGCTACGATGCTCAAGGGTTCTTAATGCAGTCTACTTATCAGCCTGTGGTTAAGGTAGCTTAGTTCCATTTATTTTCATATCCAGTTATTTCATGCGACAATCTATAATTAAGAAAATTTTTCTTATGAGTGTACAGAAAATACATAGAAAAACACATAAGTGTACATGTAAGGGCACGTTAAGTTGTGTAACTCGACCCAGAAATTTTTCCACTTCTGTTCAGCAAACACGAGGTGCTATTCCACTTCCCCACTCAAGTAAAAGCTGACGTTTCGGCGGATTTCGCCTTCCTCAGAGCCTGGAAAGGTCAAGTTGATGGCCTATTTGGCCAAACACCTTCATAACCAAACAGAGAAAACGCTAAACCAAGATTTCAATCACATTGAACACAGCTCCGCACACTCACCGCTTTCTATGAGTCTTCCTCTGAGTATGTCGCGTGAAGACCAACCGCACAGAATTCACATGGAAGCGTAATGTGCCCCTCCCTTCAGAATAACAGGTTTATATACTGCCCTATGTCACGCGTGATAATGAGGCATTCTTCCCTGCCGTTCATTTTCGGATTTCTGGAATTAATCCAGAACGCCTCGAGAGTTTTGCGCGCTTGTGTTCTTGATTCCTGCGCGAGGATCGTGACACGTACTCAAAGTCCTCCCCGTTATGCCTTGGGGCCTATGCGTGTCTAGCGGGGTATTTAGTCTATGTTTTCCGGCTAGATGTTCTTTTATGCGGACACAGAGGGGTCTGCCCGTTTCGCCAATGTATTCGTTTCCGCACGCCTTACAGGAGATCAGATAAACTATACCCGAGCTCATGCAATCACCGTCTCTACCACTGGGGCAAATTATGCAATTTTGAGTTGCACATAGACGGTCATATAGGCGGTTACGAACTAGCTGGCGCTTAAGATTACTCGGTGGTATTTCAACTACGCGTACCGAATTCTCTAAACCCGCCCTTCTTAAGCAGCGTTTTATAGCTGTACTTATATCATTTGAGATGAAGGGTAGGATAAACGGGACCTTTTTGTCGCTAGAGTTGTCGTTTGGGGGCCTCCGATTTCTCCTACACCTATCCCGAGCCACAGTTTCGTAGCCATTGGAAATGGCTATTTGCCGCGTCAAATTCCGGGACTCCTCTCTCTGCTCTCTTCCCGTGCACACGTTAGTTGCTGTTCGAAACATGTTTCTTACAAGCACTCTTTTTGTGTGAGAGGTGTGAGAAGAGAGGTAATGTACCAGGATGTTTTTACTACTTGGCTTTCGGTACCACTTCGTATTGTAGCCGTTTTCTGATAGGTTAATTTGGACGTTCAGGAATGGAAGCCATTTTTCTTTCGGTTTTTCTCCGGTGAACTTGATATACTCTGACTGTTTATTGAACAACTCGAAACACTTGTCCGTTTTCTCTTGTGTCGAGCAAAGGACAAAAGAGTCATCTATATATCTACAGTGGAGTAGCGGCTCGAGATCAATCACCGGGGCTTCCACCTTAGATATAAACGCAATGGCGAGACTTGGTGCCAGTCGTTGCCCCATTGCCAACACTCTTATTTGAGCGTAGTAGTTTCCGGACAATCTGAAGATAGAGCAGCTCAAGCATTCTTTAAAGAGTGCCATCAACTGCTCTATCTTGAAGCCATACATGTTTATTTCTCTTTCGTGTTGTAGAAGGAGTTCGAAGATGGCTTGCATTACGGAGTCATTCGACACGTTTGTATAAAGCGCGGTAACGTCGACGGACTCCATCACGTACGCCTAACTAATCCGACTAACTTAAGTTTCTCTAGTTTTGAGTTGGGAATTGAGAAACTGTTTGAAGTACCACAGAAACGCCAGAAAAGCTCACTGCTTTGCGTTTCAGCCTTTGCAGCTCACAGCGACAAGTATATTAATTGACGGGTCTATTTTTCTCTCTAATGCGCTGTTGCAATTCAAAATTAATGTCCATCTTCTCCTTGTGTTTCAGTGAGATATTTCGCCCTGTTCTTCCGCATTGTCCTTGTCAGAGCCGATATCAAATTGATGTTTAGTGCGAAGTTTATTGCCTTGTTTGTTAAAGCGATTGTGGTGTTCGTTTAAGTTCACATAGCAAAAATCACAGTCATTTGTAAAACGCAATTGCTCTGTCAACTTATTAGTGTAAATCTATTGTTGTTGTAAGTTATTTAAGAGCACCTCTAACGGCACCATTCGTTCTATTGGACTTCAAACAGGTTATCCCAATTGTTTCAATGTATAGGTCTTATGGTTTTGAGTGTTCTATGCATTTTCTTGATAGGTGAAAGAGTGTTTGAATAGAACTGTGATGTTCAAGTAGGCAACTAGTTACCTTACAGATACAGCTTACGATCGCTCACTGTTGCAGATCGACGAAAGCACACCGTACTCACCTGGTGTACCGATGCGAGCGTTTGAACTCGGCAGCGCACCGTTTCAGGGAATGTTTGAGGTGAGACTGGTTCAGTCCTTCGGTTGTCATCTCGCTAGCCCCTTCTTTGTGATGCTTCGCGGAGTTAATACATGGTCTCCGCCATCATGATTATCTTGCATCGTCTAGGATTCATGCGGAACGAATGTCGCGTTTGCTCTAATCAATATAGTCAGTTTTCAACAGTTTTCGCCATATTGTGACAAATTTCCAGTAGTTTGCGATCGTGCAATCATGAGTGTTTGAACAATCATGCAGTATTGTTATAGCTCGATTCGCATCTATAAATGATGATATAAGACTGAAGCAGTAACAGTCCATTTTTAAGTATTCTCAGCTGCTTATGGAACTCAGGGCTGCCCAAAAAAAAACAAAAACAAACAAATGCGTCTTCGTCATAACTTGGAATGAATGCGACTTTATGAGCGTGCTAACTAGAACTTAATGCCATAGATTTGGGTCCACGAGCAGCAGTGATGGGGCGGCATGCAATACACATGAGATCGATCCCCTCGCTTCAAACTCACCAACGCTCCATCCATCCGGGGTCAGCAAATCGGTACCAGACTTGTCTACGCTGCCGCGAGTCATCGTAAAGGCCAGATATGCATTCAATCACCTCCAACGATGCTTAATGAAGTCGGATGCATGACGCATCCCTCAGGAATTGATCAACGCCGAGGGCTTTATGTTTAGCTTTACATCTGCGTCTACAATATTACGATAATTCGACAAAAAACGCTTTAGTTCTATTGTTACAAATTGTTACCTACTGAGTGCATTGGCAGGTGTCGCATATTCCATTCCAGGTGCCTGGTTTGTCGACATTTCACCACGACATCATGCCTTACTATCTCTGCTGCAAATTTGCCGATTTTCGCTGTCAACTATTCTACTGGAGAAGACCGTCCAGTGCCTGTCAGGCTTACGAGCCGCCTGTCAGCGGTATGAAAATTTATTTGTAACCCTTGTCGACACTTACGCGACTACCCTAGATTTTCGGTCGCTCGCGATATTGAACTCAATGCACACAGTCCACTTCACCCATAAATGATTACACCTTTTTGGATCCACAAATTGGTTTTCCCACATACTTTTAAACTGATTTTTGTGATTTCTCTGTAGTGTTCCACCTATTCCGTTGTTTTCATAGCTATCCATGTATTTGTAACATTTCCCAACCTAGTGTGACTGGTCAATCACCTGACCACATTGCTGTCAGCAAAAACTGAATTTTGTGGGTTTCAATTGTGTCGGCCGCAGACATGAGCCGCAATTTCGCGCATTGACAGTGAACCGATGAGTTCTTTTATGGTGCCTGTCGGTAAAGAATCTGAGATGTATTGGAGATTAGGACGAAGATCACAACGACAAGGTAGAGTTGGTGGTGACGATGCACACATGGAGTGGACAGACAATATGGTGCTTGCTAACCTGCTAGATTGTCGATGGTAGTCAATTCGCTCCGCTCTAAACCAATTGCTCCTGCATGGAGGCGCAGAACAAGGGTATTTTTAATAATTTGCTTACGGCGGATATTTTGGAGCTACTTGTGAGAGCTACCAACATATACGTTAAGGAAAGGATTAATCACGGGAATCGACTGTTCACTGTTAAAGAGATGGAAAGAACAATTGATCTCTGTCTTTTGATTGGAGTTGTAAAACTGTCCTAGTTTGTAGATTATTGAAGGACTCATTCCATTTTTGCATCCGATCTTGCTTTTACAGCGACGACACGGAAGAACTTTGAAAAACTGCTGATTCATAACCATTCTCTGGAATGGAATGTTTCATGGGCGAGAAATGTTATTCAAGACCACTCTACTTTTTTTACACGACCGTCTTTCACATTTGTTGTGCGGGTCCTACCACTTCTCAAATTCGATTCGTTTCCTAGCATCCATCATCCACGAAGGTCTTCAAACTTTTTACATGTGGCTTTGGCTGCTGCTTGAGGATTTTCCTTCCATCATGAACGTCGTCGAATGTTGTTGGAATCGATTTTCACTAGAGTCCTGAGATAGCCTGGCAGGAGCGTTCCCAATTGCATTGCACGGAGTGAACGTTTCGCATACAAATCTGGTACCGATTTCCCAACCCCATAGGGAAGAGAGGCTTGGTGTGCTCGAAACGAGATCTAGCCAGCACTATTCTCGTAATGATCGGCATCATTGCCACAGTGTGTCGCGCTCTCATCACTCCGCTAATTGTCTAGTAATTAGGACTTAAAAGATTGATAAACAATAAGCAAAATTGATGTTGACGAGGCATTGACGGGAGCCTCGTGCCATTGAGGAGAAGAGTTCAATTCCGTAAATTTGCATTACATAAGAACACAACTGTGGGTTAAAATTTCCCAGTTTCTAAACATATGGTTACACATACAGCGCTACAGTTTATGTTGGTGAAAACGGCTCGATAACAGAGAGTACGGTTTAGCTTGTGGTGGATGAGCCCATGAACTATTTGTTGAATCAAGGAAGACACCTGTTCAACCCGTAACATATAGCAATGGGTAAGAGAGTGTTCGAGAGGAAAACTTTTCTGATTGGTACATGGAGGAAGAACAAGAAAGGATTTCACGACCACATTACCCATCAAGGGGCAGTAGAATGCCCAAAAAGAGCGGTGTAATGGTGCGCAACTTTCTCCGCAGAGTCGCCAAAACGCAGAGTGTTCAGGCGGTTTCGAAAAAGGTGTTTCGATTTTATGTGTATTTCGGTTTAATACAAGTACCTTCCCATTCAGTTGTCCACATCGTCAAGAAGTCTCCATAATGAAAATAAATTGTAGCCTTGATGTCAATGGCCACAAGGAAGTTTTAAAATATCGCAATTTCACGTGTGCCGCAAAGGGTACCAAGAAGGTCAGCTAGGTTCAGCCAATGCATTGCACCATAATTGTTTTTAAGTGCAATGTTCACGACATCAATGAGGAATTATATGGATAACAACTAGAAAAGTGCAGTTCCCAGGATCAACTTCCTATTAACCTTGGCATTGGATTATAAATGCGTCGTTTTCTTTCTCAGCAACCGCGAGGTCGTTAAACAGCATACGTTTACTTTCATACAATAACACACATACAAAACAATAGTAGTTGACGTTTCGGCAGAATCGCCTTCTCCAGAGCCTGGAAGGGTACACTAATAAGCAACTTACTAGGTCAAACGCTTCAATAACACATACAGAAAGATGAGAATCTAAGTGGTAGCCACACGGTCAACAGCTTCTCGAAAAACCCATCGTTTTTACGTGCCTTCCACTGAGGAAGAGCCGCTGATCACAGTCGCATATGGTTGACGACTGGCAGTCGAAACGTCAGCTACGATTGTGTTGTATGTGTGTTTTCCTATGGAAGTAAATGTATGCTGTATAACAATCTCGCGATTACTGAGAGAAAACGGCGAATTAAGAGAAGTGCAGTCTTTCCAAAGATCACACTGTACACGTTGATGAATGCCCACTCTGACCCCGATCATTCATTCATACCGCAAACATTTTTATTAAGTTCGCTAAGTGGTTTACTACCTTATCATGGCGATGAAGCGCCCTAAGTTTCGAATTTCAGTTTGCAAGTAAGGTTGAGATGCTAATGTTCACAATGTCGACCACGGCATTCAAATCAGATGGACGACCTCGTCCGAAGGAAAATTTTCGTGGATTACTAAGTGTAGAGAGAAGAGTCTCATGGAGGAGGTATGGCAAGGGTATGGTATGGTATCTATGTTGGGCAAGATATTGATTGGGTGCCAAAGGTAAGGTGAAAGGTGAAGAAGGAAACAAAAGGAAGAAGTAGCAAAAGAAACGGAATAGGAAGCGAAAGAAAGTGCACTGTGGTCGATGCATGCGATCCAATTTTTCGCTCGTATGCCTTGATTTCAGTGCATGCGGTAGCGTATGTGTTACAACAGAATCTTTGCTTTTGATTTGACAAGGTTATGTCTAAAAATGAGCCCCCAAAACTCTATGCGAAGCAGAGACCTGGTTTATCTGGGTGAATGCAACGCGAACAGTGATTTTAAAACTACCCCGTCTATTTTTTCAAAGGAATTCAGGATCGATCTTGGGTGCTGGTCTAGTATCAACGCTGAACAACAGGAATTTCGTTTTCAACGAGCCAGGAATCTTCAAACTACTACATGCTCATAAAACCAGTTCCACGCCGGAAGTGCAAATCCAGGTGCGCATGGAGCGCTTCCCAGATAGAAGTGTTGATTTCGGTCGGTTTTAGGGAAGTTTGCTGCTTCTGCGTCTTTTATTTCGTTTGTTTCACTCATTTTGGTGCCTTCATGTATGTTCTTTTGCGACAAATCAGAATGTAGAAATTTTGGGTCATGAATGTATACACAGTTCTAATTTGTCTACTTTTTTTCGATCAAGTAGGATGTCTAAAAAAATGTGATATGCGCAGGATAAAATAGAACTGTAAAGGAATTATCTAAATTTCACTTATATCATCTGTCATCCCGTTGATCGTCACGTGACACGAGTGGGCGCCAGTAAATCTTTCATTTCTTCCCGTCGCTTGCAAGTCTAGCCTAGTGCGCTCTGCTCCTCCAGGAACTCACTGAACATCATATCTTTCTTTCGATAGGACATTTACCATCGGTTCGATGGTTTTGCTACTGTGTTTTAGATGTCTCAGAGAGTCCAGTCGCTAACGGCTCCTATCCATCGGCTATTCTTCATACGCATTAGTGTCCGGCCCAGCTTATCTTCAACTGTTTGGCGTATAGAACGGCATCTTTGACTTTTGATCGTTGACGTCTTCGGATCCCTTTCCTTACTTGCGTGATACGGGCTACTCTTAGCATCATCCTTTCGAATGCGCGTTCTGCAACGTTGAGAGAGTGATCATTTATCATTCTTACGTAGCGACCAGGTTTCTGACGCATACATTAAGGCAGGAAGAATAGTGTAGTCGAAAAGGGGGACACGGAGTAGAATTTTCTTTACCCTTTTTATTTACTGCCTTTTCCTTTTCAATGTCGGGGTATGTTGCGAAATATAAGTCGTACATAATGCTGAGATATTTGCTAAACTCCGGACCGCAGGTGTATACGGTGGGGAACGAACACGCGCTGTTGTCCTTACCGGGGACCAGCGCACTTCACCACCACACCATCCGGGTCCTTCGTTTTGCCTGTCTCTTAGCTCCCTGGTAAGGACAACAGCGCGTGTTCGTTCCCCACCGCATACACCTGTGGTCCGGAGTTCTACAAATATCTCAGCATTATATACGAGAATTTTCTTTGTTTTCCCCACTATATCCTTGAAAGTTTTAAAAGCTTTCCAAGCCGCTCGCTTATTCCTGCTCGACTTTGGAGCTAAGTCATTCATCACGCTGATTTCCGGACCTAGATAGCCCTAACTGGAGCACTTGGAGATATTCGTTCCATTGAGCGTGAATGCGGCATTCGAAACCAATCCGTTCCTCATGAATTCCGTTTTTGTGAGATTTAGTCTAAGAACAATCTTTCTACAGGATTTATTAGAATCGGCAACGATTCGTTTCGCTTGGCTAATATTTGGTGTTGTAACCACGATATCATAAGGAAAGCGAAGCTGGCGCGCTTACCGACCGCCGGTTTCCACGCCTATGTTGTTCCACTCCAATGTTAGCATGACATTTTGGAGGTTGGCAATATATAATTTTGGCGGGATGGCTTCGCATTGTCTAACCTCTCTTTTGACGTCTATGTTTATATCGTTGTAGGGTAGGGATGTCTTAGTGGTAAAATTTTTATACAACTCACGAAGAATCTTCATACACTGAGTCCAGGAACTCCCTGGCTCTCCAGGGCTCCCATGACTGCTTCTATCTCGGCTGGGTCAAAAGCCTTCTTCAAATCGATAAAAGTGAGACAGCGGTTTTTTGTGCTTTGGTGATAACTCGGTGAGTCTTATTGTCGTGTGGATGTGGTCCATTGCAGTGAATCGTTTTCGAAACCCTGCTTGATCACATGGCTGTCCTTCGTCTAATGTTCTATCAATCCTGTTTAGGATGACTGGAGTGAAAAGTTTGTAGACGACATAAGCAGATTGGGCGATAGTTGTCGATATCGTGTAGGTCACTCTTCTTGAACAATAACACGGTCTTTCTGGTCTTCCACTGAGCAGGGACCTTGCATTCAGTCAGATAACGTGTGAAGAGCCGAACCAGTGTGCTCACGAGGACTGGCGGAAGGTTTTTCAGGTGTCTATTATGTTTATGATCTTATCCCGTCCGGTTCTGGTGCTGTTTATTTTTTCACCGACGTAACAGATTTCGGAAGGAAGAACTAGTTGTACGAAATATCCACCCTCGTTTATTTCGTATGTGGGCGAGAGGACGTGGCTATTAAAGAGATTTGGGTAGTAACCATGAATGATTTTCGCCATTGTTGTTTTGGACGCTGCAACTTTTCCATCTGGGCGTTGGAGCCTTAGCATCTTAATTTTGTAATCGGCGAAGCTTCAGAGGGTATTGCGAGTGCTTTTCCTGGCCTCTGCAGCTTCGACCATTACTGCTGCTCTTCTCTCTTTAAGATCTCATTTTATCGCCTGTCTGCACTGTTTTGCAAGTTCTGATGTGAATTACCGGTTGCCTGTAGTTCCTACGATTCTACGCTGGTGTACCAGCTCGAGCGTTTTTGCAGAAAGACGTCTTTTGGAGACTTTCGAACTCTCAGCTTTCATAGCTCTAACATGGAAATGTGCTTAAGACGGTTATATAGCTCGTCGATCTAAGCAATAACGTCTTCTTCCCAGTAGCCGACTAATAAACTGAATAAATCTCAGTTTATAGTAGCTTTGGAACTTAGTTTTTTGAATTCCACAGCTTTTTCGCCTTTTCGTGAGAAATGAAACCTTGCAAGGAAGAGGTGATGCTCTCATCCCGTTTAGAATTTCGGGACAACAGCGGTTAGGCATGTCGTTAAATTTATTATTTCGTGGTTTATTTCGTCATAGTACTCCTCTTTTGGAGAGTCTCCACGTCGAGTTCAGTGTGGAGCTTCTGGGACTGCGAGTTACAACAAATGGTCAGGTCGTCATGATAAATTCAGGCAACCGCTCACCCTGCATGTTGCATTCTAATTCGTGAGTCCCAATGTGACGTTCTTCAGGCTTTTTTCTTGGCACAGCCTTAGCGTTACAATCTCCAGTGATCACCTTAAAGAATGTATGGTCTTCTCTGTAGAACTTCTCCAGGGCCACGTAGAACGCTTCGACTTCTTCGTCGTCGTTTGATGTCGGCGGGTAAACGACGAAGATTGTCAAAGTCGCTGTTGATCTACATCTCACTAATCGCAATCGTCCGATTCCGGTTGTAAGCTGTTTTAATGAGTCGATATTCATGGACAAACTCGTGTTGACGAGAACGCCGACGCCGCCGACTCCTCTACTGTCGCATGTTCCGAGGAACAGCTCTTCTCCGGTGTCTTAGACGGCGTTGAATGGGTGGCGTCGTCTCGTTTCGACCAGGCCGATGATGTCGTACTCTATCCTTCTTGCTTGCATGAGCAAGTCTTCTATCGATGACCCAGATACAAATGTGCCTACATCCTAGATATAGATCGCCAATCCATTCCCTTGCCACCTAAGTAGTCTAGAATGGCGCTAAAACTCTCTCAGCTTTTCCTTACTCGTCCTACCCAATGCTGCTACAATGGGGCTCTTTCGATATCAGGAAAATGAGTTCCACTTATTTTGCTGTTTTAGCTTTCGAAGCGTACGTATAGCTTGATCAACTCTGAACGTGGAGGCTGGGTGTACTTAAAGGTAGCTTACTAATCTCTCCCAGAGTAGACTAGGAGCTTACTTGTTGGAGCGCTTACTCCTAACTTCTTCCCATATGCTTCGAAGCGACTTGATTGCAGAATTTTCGCCGAATTAACTCGTAGAATACGATCCACGTAAACGGAAAAACATCCACTTATTCATGCAAGAATGTCTGCATGAATGCAAAAAGTATGGGTTAAATCCATGCAGCAGGAACAGGGTGTCCATCCCGTGAATCCACCTCCGTCTCAGGGAAGGCCGCGTTTAGTCCGCGAGTAATCCGTTATACGTTATACGTCACCTGGGAGCGAGTCACATTGCTTCGCGACTAATGGGCATGATATTCTTCCATGGGAATGAACTGTGGTTGTGGAATGTGCAATTAATATCAAGTAACCTGGCGGCGTTGACAGGGAATATATTTCCACTTCGCATTGTTCTATTTTTGTTGTTTTACAATTCTTATTCAACATTACGTTGTTACTGAGACAGTATAACTTATATTCTGCATAGGCGCTTTAATATGCGAAGGATATTTTCACCAATTTATAAACGGTTTTTTTTTCTGCGCAGGCTCACTCGAGATTTCTCAACGTGACCTGGTGCAACCGACGAACGCAACGGTAGTGACAGGCGTTGTTTTGTCATCCGATGCCACCGACAGGTACGCATGGAGTAGCTATTATATTTTTTTATCCTTACCTTTCATTTCATGTTTTCTGTTATACTGCTTAGTTCATTCATTATCTGGTTATTGATATTAAGTGTTTGGACTTTAGACTAGCTGTTTAGTTCCTGCCAAGTCACAGGACACTTTTTTTTTATTTTCTTCCACTTGTATTTTGTGAAGGCAAAGGTGTTCAGAGTGCATGTCGTGTTACGCAAGGATACATTCCGTCAGCGCTACAAGACTTCGATCATTGTGGGAAACGTTATACGGTATTTTGACAGCATGCACATCCAACGGTTCAGGGGTGAGATTGCGTGAGAATAATCTTGGGAGTCCCGCATTACCATAAAGAGTGTGAACAATTTGTCGCAAGAAGCTGACTTCTAGTTCTGTCGTGTTAGCAGTGAGATCTGTGTTTGATAAATCTGTAGAAGTCCTTTAGATGACCAATATGTACGACATAATTTAATTGTTAGGTTCCTTTAAAAGCTTCATAGAAAACAAATGATTAATGCATAGTGGCAGTGCAAGTTGTTGGCTGCTTACAATTCAGTTAATTTAGGAGTAACGGTGTACGTGAACAACGTTGAAAAAGGCCAGTCGGAGATTTATGTCGTCTTAGACGAGGCTCAAATTGGTGTCCGCATTCGGGAATCTTATGCTATTGACATCGACAGGAAATTCAACTACATGGAAAGTCTAGGACTACTTGACTTACAGATCTCAATACCACCGCAGTACAAAGTATTTAGTGTATGTTTCTCTATAACCATTTCAGCCCACTAAAGGCTTAACTTTTGACTCCATCGCACTAGTTTTCTTTTTTTTTTACTACTCAGATAATCATATAAGAATTGAGGAACCTAATCTGTTCATTGTAGCAAAACATTTAACCTTTTCAAAGGCGTTTAAAAAAGGCAGAATGAAAGCCTGTATTCACGTGTCGTGTCGTTGTGTGCGAGGAACGTTCCCTATTATCGAATTCCAATGTATAGCCGTACTTTAACTCCTCCATTAGTGATGAACTTTCTTTTTGGAAGTTTAACTAACAGTAGAAAAGGAGTCGTCGCCGCGAAGAAGCGTAATATATCGCACTCATCCATGTAATCCACGACGTCCGACGAGTTTGAATGGCTACGATCCAAGGACTCCTTACTAAGTGTTTTTCAGAACTCCAATAGAAACCATTCGACACTGCAGGTGTACGGGTTAGATGGGCAACAACGCTTGACACAGTTTTTAAAGACACACGCCAAGTACTCGGGAAAGGGAATAAAATCGATGATAGAGAACTGTAGGTGGTTTAGTAGAGTAAGCAACAATTTAAAACTACTTACATGGAAACTTAAAAACTCTCTTGATCGCGACGTCTGCAAAAGTTTTGTTGTCGTTTAATATCTTTTCCAGATTGGTGCACTACCTCGTGCTGCGGACACTCCACGAGTTGAAGGACTTATAAATCCATTTCCGAATGAGCCATTCCAACAGCAATCTGCACTGAGATGGAGTAGCGTCAACGATCCAAGCATTCGTGCAGAACTTATGAAATGTGCGTTTGTTTGAAATGTCAGGAAAATGTTTGTGAAATGTCAAAATTCAATGTGCAAACTAGATGCTTTGAACTTTAAAGTGAAAATGTATCTGTTCATAAAGGATAAACGGCAAAGAACGAAAGATGAACCTTACGGCGTTGCTCAATCCCTCGGGAATATGCTATCCATTTGACGTCATCGAATCTCGTTCGAGATGGTTAAATGCATTTGTGGCCTATGCAGTGACTGATGGTGGCGTACCGATGTATAAAGTCATTGCTTCTATCCTACAAGTCTGGTACCAATTTGCCAATTACGGAGTGACGGAAGGATTGGTGAGCACTGGACGCAGATTCGAATCAAATATGGCGTGTGTATTGTAGCGCGCCTCACACCTCACACAGGTTCCATGCTATTCGCACTTTTCTTTAGATTGAGAGACTTCAGAATAGCAGGGTGTTCTTCAGATAAAACTTTTGGACGAATTTTTGAAGTGGGCATGACAACACAGTTTTGTTCACGAAACCAGTCATTCTATGAAAAAAGAAAAGCTTCAAATAATAATGTAATTTTAACCGTGGCTGTATGTGCTTCATAAATCATACCTAACTGGCAGCTTTCTTTATTAATGCAAATGATGTGCTTCACTTTCGGGTTGTCGAGATGTGATTTACATTGCGGAGTTCTTTTCTTCTCCAAGAGCCCTTTGATGTCGAGTTCACCATCTCTATTTAGAGGCCCAACTAGAAGTAAAAGATTGCCAGGCTCTGATTTTGTAATACACCTACTGTTAAGGTAAAAAAGCTCCGTAATATTCGGGAAAGCTCATGCCTATCCGTGGTAATGGCCATAATGTTAGTTTGTCAATGCGTTAAGTAAGAAATCTTAGCAAACCAGCTAAATAGCTGTTAAAAGTTAGTCTTGTCGAGATCAGCACGATTTTTTTTTTATAAAAAAACGGAAACAGGTAATGGAAGACCATTATGGATAATGAACCATATGTTGAGCAGTTTTCGACAGTTGCCCATAATTCCGTTCACACTTTGCTTGAACTGAACGTTACCATTGCAACTGACGTTTTTGTAGACAATGTTGCTATTTCTGCTGCTCCACTTTAGATTTGAATTTTTGCATCGGTAGCTAAGTCCTTTGTCAAATCTTAAGCCTTTAAGTTTCTTCTAGATAAAATCAAAGGCGAAATGGAGCTGATGAATGTGAATCTGCAAGCTGATGATGTCTCCGATCTGTTCGCTTCTAGAAGTGATCGCGAGAATTTGTTTCAGGTAAATACGAACCCGTTGAAGTCGAGAAATTCCTTCCACACTTGTTTATAAAATGACAATTGTACAGAACCGTTTCGAAGAAAAGAATGATTCAGGCCTTTGCTGACCATTACCTCAAAGGACCTGTCTACAAAACGGCTTCAAAATATCAATCGTGAGTGTTTTTTTTTGCCTGGAAGAAAATGAGCTTTTTTCCACCAAAGTTGTTTTATCGTTAACTTACCTGAAATTCGTAGGAGTCGCTATGCTTTCCATCCTCAAACAGAAACCGACTTCAGGAACTTTTTGGCGTTTTGCAGAACACCAAGAAGTGGGTTTCAACTTATCCTTGGTTGGGTTACAGCTTTACAACTTTTCTCCCACATTTATTCCTCCTTGGTGGTCTTTGTTTTGTTTTTTCCACTAGTAGACGTCAATGATATTTTATGCAAAACTCCAGACCGCAGACACCTGCAGTCCGGAGTTTTGCAATTGTCTCAGCATCATTGTTGTTATATTTCGTAATATGCCCTGCCATTAAAAAGAGTATGCAGCATATAAAACGATTAAGATTATTTCCTGTGTTCGTCGTCTTTTCGTTCCTTAGACATGGTCGTCTTTGTATTTTCATCTAACAAACGTCCATTATTGGGGTGCACTTTTAGTAGCACAGCAATCATTCTGGACACTGTCTTTTTGAACTAGGCTTGTCAACCGATTGTTGATCATCCTTCGAAAAAAAGTACGCAGAATGATTGCTTAAGATCTCTAAAATAACTCGTCGAATATTTAAACTTTTTTTAGTTTACACCGTTTAGCGGAATATGTGCTTAGGAGACCCTGATTACGAATATCCGGAAGAACGGCAGCAATACCTTCGATGTCCTGCTGATCTTGGGTCACTCGAATCGGACTGTGCAAACGATGTGGCGTGTCTGTACGACGCTGTTATGTTGCAGGTACCACTAAATAACCGACCTGCTTCTGATTTTAATCTAGAATTCCATGTTCTCTCGACTAGCTAATTTAATCAGTTTTCGCTGATTTTAAATTTTCTAACATGTCGTTCGTCATGTTGATTTCCCTACCTAGATAGACATTACTAGAGCATTCGGAGATATTCATTCCCTTGAGCTTGAATGAAGCATATGAAATCAATCCGTACCTTACAAACATCTCTTTTGTGAGATTTAGTCGAAGACCAATTTTTGTACAAGCGTTATTAGCTCTACCTGGCTAATGTTCGGTGTTACAAGAACGATGTCATCAGCAATGCGAAGATCGTGTAATTGCCAACCATCGGTTCTCACACCCAAGTTGTCCCATTCCAATATTCGCATGACGTTTTGAAGGCTGACAATAAATAATTTTGGCCAGACGTTAACGCCTTGTTTAACCTCACTTTTACGTCGATGTTAATATCGTTGTAGAATGGTGACATTTTAGCTGTGAAATGTTTATATAGCTCATGAGAAATTTTTATGTAGTGGGTGGGACCCTCTGGCTGTATAGAATTCCCATGACGGTTTCTATCTCAACCAAGTCGAAAGTTTCCTTTAAATAGATGGAAATGAAATAGAGCGGCCTCTTGTCCTCTTGCAATAGTTCGATGAGTTTTGTTGTCGTGAATGTGCTCCATTGGAATGAATCGTTTTCGAAGCCTTTACTCACAAGACTGCTCTTCGTCCAATGCTCTGTGAGACTTGTTTAAAATGACTTGAGTGCAGAAATTATAGACGACGGGCAGCAAGCAGATTGTACTTTAACAACAAGCAAGCGGATCGGACTGAACAATAATAAAGTCTTCTTTCCATTGAATAGGAATTTTTCACTCTGGCAGGTAGCGTGTGAAGAGCCATGCCAGTGTGTTGATGACAACTGGCGGAAGTTCCTTCAGGTATTCACGTCTTATTCTGTGCCGAGGTATTGTTAATTTACAACTGACGAAATAGCATGTCGGATTTCGGAGGGGAGAACCGGTGCTGCGGCATATCTATCCTCTTCTATTTCGTATAGTGGCAGGAAGATATGGCTGAAAAGATTCGAAGGGTAAAGGTGAATGATTTTTTTCCATTGACTTTCTAGAAGGTGTATCTGTTCCGTTTGGGCGCCGCACTTCAATCATCTTGGTTTTGTAATTGGTGAATCATCGATTGGCTTTGCGAATGCTATTTTCGGCCTCTGCAGCTTCGACAATAACTGCTGGTTTTCTCTCTTTAAGGTGTTCTTTTATCGTCTGCCTGCATTGTTTTCCAAGCTCGGACGTGAGATATCGGTTGCCTACAGCTCGTACAATTCCACGGTGGCGTATCAGCTCGAGTGTTTCAGGAGAGAGATGTCTCTTGATGATTTTCAAGATCCAGCCTTCATAGCGCTAATGTGAAGATGTTGAATGAGCCGATCGTATTCCTCGTCGATCTTATCAAGAATAGCATCTTCTGAGAAACCGGCTTGTATTCTTAATAGATCGCAGTTTATGGTGGTTTTGGTACTTCGTTTTTGAATTTAGTTGTTTTCTCTCCTTTCCGCGAAAAGTAGAATCTTGCTTGAATGAGGCAGTGATCTGCCTCATGCAGAATTTTGAAACAACAGCATCATCGGCTCGACAAAACCTTCGGTTCATAATGACATAGTCTATTTCGTTATAATGCATACCATTTGCATACCATGGGGCGAATTCCACGTCCAGTGTTGAGAGCTGTGCTTCTGGAACTGTGTATTATCATGAACGGTCTTGTTGGTAGTGGTAAACTCAAATACAAGCTGTTTTTCGTACGTTGAATTTTACCGATCGTTGAGTCAGGCTGACTTCCTTCACTGTGGTAGTTTCTGCTCCGACTCTGAATGTATGCGTTCAGCACTTCTTGGATTGTCTTGGATTCGAACCTTTGGTAATGTCCTTGTTTGAGACACATAAGATAAAGGAATACTTGCCCAAAGCAAAACACCAGTATATTTTGGATTGTTTTTTTGCTTTTGGAAAGAATTGTTGAATACAAAACATTATTCCATGTTCCTCAGAAAGAGGTCAAAAGTTTATTCCAGGCTCGGATGCTCGGTGACGAAGCACGAATTTCCTATTATTACTATTTGAATCAAAGAATGGAAGGCGCTACACGATGTTGGTTTACTTTTCTTTTTTAGAGCGAACTTCTATCTGTAGCATTTGCAATACCGTTGATCATCTAGTGGCTCGTTCGGACCTAATAAAGTTTTCCGTCGTCGCTGTTACGCTCAGGAGCTACCTGTTAGATTACAGGAACCTCCTTATCATAGTGACGGAACGATGTTTTATTGGAGAAGGAAATAACTATTGAGAACTATTATTGTCCTTGAGGAAATTGAAATTTTATAGAAATTATCCAGATAATGTAAAGGAAAGCGCGGGAATGGCTTTTCACTATAAAAATAGAGTATTTGTGCCACTAATGGCCATATTTGTCGTTTCAAGTAACCTCATCAAGTCAAAACTCTCTTTAAAAGCGATTGTAGCCCTTATTCTAATGGATCACGATTAATTTAACAATTTCGTAATACATGTCGTAATTCCGGGTTTTTCAATGGATTCGTCAAGACTATCAGCATGGTTCGTCAAGCGTCGTAGTAATCAAAAGAAATCGTAACCGTCTTTATTTCAGATAACTCATGCGGTGCTATGAACATTGAATATCCAGAGTATCTCATTAAAGGGCCATCAAGTGGAGAGCCGGCATATCTGGAGGGCGACAAGCTCTCGTTCAGCTGTTTTCAGACACACGTAATGAAGGGCGACGCCGAGTTCCAGTGTATGTGCCACTGTGCTTTCTTGTCTCCACATCGCAATCGCAATTGAAAAGTTATATGGGGATTTCTAGAGGTTATGAAGTACATATGTAGATGGTAAGAGGAAATTTAGGCCTGAAAATTCATAACGCGCAAGACAACTCGTGGCGTATGCAATGGACGCAAGGTGAACAGCCTTGGTGCCGACATAGGTATTTAATATCACAGTTATATTGTGACCACTTATTAGTTAGTTGAAACCCACTTAGTTATATTGTTGAAAAAAACAATTTAGAGCTAAGGATAATATTCTTGTATGGTTACAATGGATGTCTATAGTTATGGCGATTCTTCTCGTACTAATCGGAATATTTGCTATCTGTTGGTTTATCAAGCAGTCGGATCGAAAGAAACGAAGGTCACCATCAAGAAGTGCGAGTGTCGTGGGTCCTGAAACGGTAAGTATCTAGTTGGGCCCTAACGTAGCTTTGGCATTTCCTACAAGCAAATCATTTTTGCCTTTTTAGCAGAGCTTAGTGACAAGTTGACGCCTAAAATTGCTAATAAACTACCTCCTTTTCTGTGAATGTTTCTTATCGTGACTATCGAGATGAATTTCTATCAAAATATTGGTGATATGAAATATCACTGTTATTGATAATGAATGCTTAAAGGTGTTCTAACAAAGATCTTTTTCCGTTCCTACTACGTGCTCTCCCACAGTGAACTTTCCTCATACGATTCAGTTGTCAAATTGGTATACTGGGATTTAAGGTATCAAGTTTTTCGTAAGGGCTGGGATAGCGTAGTGGTTAGTGATGCCGCTGTTCAGGAAGCAAAGGCTCTTCTTCGATCCCCGCCCCAGTGCTCTCTTCCAATCTACGTGGGGACGCCTTATCCCAACTATCTCCAAGATTGTAGGGAGAATTGACTCAACCAGTATTCTATGACATTGGTAAAGAACACGAAATCCTCAAGCAGCAGCTGAAACAAAACGCGAAATGTTCGAAGACCATTAGGGATGTTCGATGCAAGGAAACGCAAGAAGTACTTGCATCCGCGCGGTAGATATGATGATGGTCGTGTAACAAAATATTGAATAAAAAGTTTTTCGTTAAGCGTCTTTGTGAAGTAGGTTAACTATCGAATGCATAACGCCAGTGGAATTAGATCGCTGTAAGCTGTTCTGGAGAGGTTAGAAAGCATGAATTGTTCGATCTATCCGATTCCTGACATTTCAACTCATGTAGTAGCTCATCAGATCTTTCAGTGTTCATATCATCACGAATCTTCGGAACTTCAGATATCCTCTCCTACTTTCAGAATACGAAATACACCAGTCGTTGCGCTGTCAATAACAGGTTCAACAGGGTTGGTCGCCTTTTAGTTGCGTCATATAGTTCCTCAATTATAATGGGAAGTCGAAAGGGCGCAGTGAGCCCAGTGATTGTGTCTCTTTTTTATATAGTCTTCTAGATTTTCTCACAATCTGCTACACATAACTGAATTCGGATGCACTGGCCGTTGAGCGTGAATACTTGGATACTTGATACTTCAATGGCCCGTTATCACTGGTTGTTTGGGTCCAAGCCTAATTTGCATTCTTCGGAGATTTTCTGGTTTAGCCATTGTAGTTTCCTGGGGTCTAGAGGACGGTCTTGCCGAAATCAGCTCTAGGTGATTATCACCACAGGCAATCGCCGCCCTTATGGATCAGAGGGAGATTGCCATCACGCGAGTAGTTTGATACCACCAGGACGGTGGTGGGTCTTGCTATTATTTTCAGCTGAGTTTTCCGCTGGGAGCGCCGGACTCCTTCTTAACTTGGGTGGCTCTGCTGTGGGGATGAATCTCCCGCTGTATATCGCAGGCCAAAACCTAGGAACGCCTCACAAGCACGATGAGGCAGTAAACCGCGGGGAGGTTGAGCATGAATAGGACACTAAAATAAGTCCCGTTTTCGTGAACGTCATATTCTTTAGATTTGATTAAAAGGGATTTAACCCAATCATGAATACCTTTTCAATATCACGGGCCGTCGATCAGCCAGAACTCGACCACACTTGGTGTTTTGTGATCGATATCTTAGATAAAGATAGGATAGCGTAGCTATCAGCAATTTACTCCCACCTCTTTACTATCACATTCAAGTTTCGGAATGAAATTTTCAGGAACGGTACTGAACAAGCTTCCTATATCCTATGGTTTTGTCGAACCCTTTTCTTCGCATTCATAATGCTATCGTTGTTTAATGACAAAACGATGCTCATAAAGTTACACCAAGGCTTACGGAGTAGCTTTGTGTTTGTGGAGGCACCCTTGACTATTCAAAGTTTCGTAACAATCAGCAGTATCTCGTATAGTCTTTCGTGCTGCTCTATCGTACTACGCCATTTTCGGAATTTACACTTGCATGCATGTCTTCTTGCTTCATACAGTTCTTTGTCTTACTGAGAATGACTAAGGGAAAAAGTTTGTATAATAGACGCAGCAGACGAATTGTGCAATATTAGGGGATATCATGTGGAACTTTCTCTTTGTGTCACAACAATCACGATGATTTTCCATTGACTTGGAACGTATCGATCTGATTGCTTGGAGAAGTGGTAACATGTACTGATAATAACTTCGCGTGTGTTTCGCAGGAGTTCGATTCTCACAGAATCAAAGGATCGTAGAGCTAATGGAGAACCAGTAATGACAACGTTGCTGAGATATTTGCAAAACTCTGGACCGCAGGTATCTATGGTGGGGAACGAACGCGCTATTATCCTTTCCGGGAGTAACGCGTTCACCACCACACCATGCGGATCCTTCGTTTCGCCTGTCTCTCAGCTATAGTAATGAACTTGCACGCCTTCTCCAAAATTCCTGGAACCATATAAAGCGAGTGAATTTGGCTATTGACGAAACTCGAGTAGGAGTTTATGGATAAACTTTTTTTAAACTGTCTTCCGGGTTACAAGGATATTCACGTCTGGGTGCTGGAAACCTGTCATCTTCGTCCTAGCGATGTCATATTAGGTGTTACAAATGCTATTTTGCAAACTATATAGCTGTAGTCATTCTTATCCCTTTTCTCTTCTAAATGCCGTCTTTTATCGCTTCCCACGGACCTTTGTGATTTGAACTCGCACTTGCCTAGGGTTTGTATAGCTTCACCCTAAAGTGCGAGCATCAGAATTTCTAGAGCCAAACTTCTAGTGATCAAACTGTTAGCTTTCTTAGCACTACGCTAGAAGTGTTCGGTTAGACGTAACTTAACATTGCTTAACAAAAAACTCCGATTTAAAACGACGTGATCACTTTCATTATGACACTTTCAGTTGGTAGATTGCTGTCTTCAATATTGAGCGGGCTATTTTCTGGAAATGGAAATTGCAATTAATGGTGCTAGTCGTTATGTTGGGCTCATATTCCTTGGACTTGTTTGACATTCGCCTATTTATCACAAACTAAAGTCCAGCAAGAATTGATCCTCTCCGTAGGATTTTTCGAGGTTTAAATTGTAAAATATTTCGATCTCATCGCCATAGCGTCGTTTGGACGCAGACGATGGTACGTTTTCCGGGTGGTGCTCCCTGTCCTTAACCGTAAAGTTCCGGTCCAAATCATTAGTCATTCAAAGAAATCGACTTTCACGGGCAGGATTATGTTGATAACACATCGAGCTCCCAATACATAGAACTTTCTGAACTGCATGCTTTTGCTTAGTATCACATGAATGATCTAATTATACGCAAGAAAGTTCGCATCATGAATATCATAATTCACATATGGGAGGTGCAAGAAATTGTGGCCTGGCATAGATGAATTTCATCTTTTCGAATCCATTTGCACCTCAGAATAAGTGCTAGATCACTTTTGCCGTTTTATAACCTTTATCTAACCTGTTAATGCCTTTCTAATATAGTGGTTAGAGGTGTCCTTGGTGGGTATTTCGTTCGATTCCGTACACAAGGGTAACCAATCCGTTCAACTATCCGGAATAGGTAAATTGTACCAAACCTGTCTGAGCGATAAAAACACTGACTTGATACATTGGTAGGCTACTATATGTTGTACAAACAAAATATACGTAAAATCATTTCTACGATGCTAATGGAGTTGAACGCACGGAGTACCCCGACGAGAATGATCAACGCCGAATGCTTTATCCTTCATCTCCGTCCCACCTACAAGCTAAATAGCACTAAGCATTAAAATTCTTTATACAAGAGGCATCCGTGATTTTATACAAATACACGATAAATAAATTGGCCTTTGAAATCACCTGAAGTAAATGAAGTGTTTTGTAAGGAGTGAGGACGGTCTGGTTGATCAGTAAGTAGGTAGCTTATCGAACTACACGGTAATCTTGAATGTATACGTTCTAGAAACGCAGCACTCAGTTACAGTAGAACATTCATAGAAAATGTCTCTGAAGAAAACGAAATTCGCTGAAACATCAGCTTTTGTGAAAATGAGTATAGTAACAACTTCCTGTGTGATTATCAAACGGCGAATTCTAGGTAAATTTTTAGTCTACATTGAAGCTAGTTATGCACTTTTAAGTTTACGTGGAAAATCAATCTAGTTTTTCACGGTTCTTCGACTACTCCAATTACATGCTTTTCCCATCCATTTCGAAAGGGCCGTGAAGAAGCACTCAAACTCTTGCGCGCCAAACTTGATACTATCTAGTGGAGATATCCGCAGCACTATTTTTTCACTGATTCGCTTTGAAATTCAGGAACCTTTGAATGGATACGAAAAGGCAGGGCAATTCATGTCGTCGCGATCAGAAATGCCGACGTTCGAGAGGGAACCGAGAAGTCGAACAGGTGTTCCTCCTCGAACACTGTGAGTGGTCGAGTAACCGTAAGCAGATTCGTTTCCAAGCTAGGATAAGTAGTTGAGTAGTTGCAATTACCATCAGAAGAATGGCCGCTTTTCGAATAAACGAACTGCTAAGTAGTGTGTGCTCAGATGATCCTTCACTTTCGTTGACGGTATTATATAAGAAGGCACGAATAAATGCTGAACTACTCTTAAATTTGTGATGTAATAACATCGAAAATAAGGTTATAGTTGCTCAAGCCGAAACAAGCTAATGTTTCAGTTCAGAACAGTGGTTTCAAAGAAAACCGTGGATGACTTGGTCCATTTCAACCACACGGCTGTCGAAAATTAGCTATGAACACGTTTGTGGTACGAAGTAAAAAGTGAAAAACACAAATCAGCAACAATGAGAATATACATTATAGGGAAAGATGCAGAAAAAAATCATCTATTAGGCTGATATGACAATAACGGAAGTAGCTTGCAGATCACCACCACAGTACTCCACGCAGTCGACGCGTTCCTCGCCGCTCAGCCGCGCTCCCGAATTCACCTCAGTGTGATGATCTGCCAATCTGCCACAACCCTTTCTCCTATCTGATCTTCATATTCGCCTGCAATCTTTCTTAATTGTTCTTGTTTTTATACACTAAATAAATTTTAGAGATCGCTTGAGATGTAAACAGCGTAAATTTGGTAATGAGATGATTTTTGTTCTAAAGATTCTTACTATAAAGTTAATCCTCCGCAGTGCATAAAGGGCCTCCTTGGCGCAATGGGTAATGTGTGAGCCCCTGGAAAGGGAAATCGTGGTTCGATCTGGTCCAGGGTCCAAGTTTTGCAAATATCTCAACATCGTTATGGTTACAAAGTTAGTATTTAAAAAGCTGACTCTCCTTTAACCTCGGTATGATTATTCAACTTGTGTTCAAATTGCAAGTTGCATAACAACCTCGTGTAAATTCAACAACTTAAAAACATATAAACTTAATTTTCGGTGTTAAACGAAATTTTTCAAGCTCAGAAAGGACTTCGGCCTGCAGGGTTTCCGATAATATGAAATTGATTTCATCCGGGCAGTAAACACTGAGCAATTGAATGGGTAATGTGAGAATCTGATGGACACTGCTATGGTCGCTGTGAGAGTAGCTTATGGAGAAATGTTAAAAGAATAAAAAGAATAAAGCTCTCGGCGTTGATCAACCCCGAAGAGATGCACCATGTATTCGACTTCATAAAGTATCGTCGGAGGTGACTGAATGCACATCTGGCCTTTACAACGGCTCGCAGTGGCCTACCGATGTATCGAGCCAGTACTGCTATCCTAACAACCAAGCCTGGTACCAATTTTCTAACCCCAAAGGGATGGAAAGTTTGTTGGGCCATGGGCGCAGGGATCGATTCCACGTGTGTGCCGCAGTAGCGCCTCCAACCACTGCACCACACGCGCCCTGGAGAAATATTAGCTAGAATTAATTTATCTGCTATAGTATTACAAGAAAAGCGGAAAGTGGACTTACCCAGTTTTTTGGAGAAGTCTTGAGCAAACTCTTTCGATGAAGGCGAATCGAAGCGAAATGTATAAACTAAGGCAGACAAACCAATCATAGATGAAAATGAAGCACCTAATATCTGAAGATTTTCTTGTGGAGGAAACATTAGGTGTTACTTTATTCTTTCCAAAAGATAATCCTGACGTTTCGTCCAATTTTGCCTTTTTCGCAGCCTGAAATAGTCAAGCTAGTTGCAGCTTACCCTGGCAAACACCTTCATGAACAAACAGGAAAAATGCTAAACTAAGAGTTTAATTACATTGAAAACAAAATCGCAGCGTCGCACACTCACTACTTTCTACGAGAGTCTTCCACTGAGTGTGTCCCGTGGAGAACAACCGCACGGAGTTTACATGGAACCATAATGTGTCTCTCGTGTTAAAATATTAGCCAAAAATACCGTGCGAGATAGCCCGTAACCGTCATGGCATTCCTCCCTGCGGTTCCGGATTTTTGAGATTTATCCAGAATACTTCGAGAGTTTTGCGCGTTGGGGTTTTCGTTTCCTGTGCGAGAACGGTCACGCCTACTTCAAAATTCTTCACGCTATCTCTCTGCGTTCTATGCGCGCCTAGTGGAGTGTTTTGCCTTGATTTAGATTTACCGACTAGGTGTTCTTTCATGCGGACGCAGAGCGGTCTACCCGTTTCGCCAATGTATTCGTCCCTGCACGCTTTTCAAGAGATCAGACAAACTGCACCCGAACTCATGCATTCACCGTCTTTACCGTTAGGACAAATTATGTAGCTTTTCGTTATACATTGACAGTCATATAGGCGGTTGTGAACTAGCTGGCGTCTTAGAGTGGTCGGTGATATTTTACAAAATTCTCTAAACCGGTCCACCTTAAGCAAAGTTTTATTGCTGCACTTATTTCGTTAGAAATGAAGGACATAAAAAATGGAACCTTTTTGTCGCTAGAATTATCGTTTGGGTGTTTAGGTTTCCCACTACGCCTATCCCGAGTAGCCTTCTTGGCACGGCTGCATGCCGCGCAAATTTCTAGGATCTCTCCCTCTGCTCTTTTCCTGTGCACACACTGGTGGCTGTTTGAAACACGTTTTTGATATGAATCTTTTTTGCGTGCGAGTGGTGAGAGGAGAGGTAGTGAACCAGTAGTGTAGCCGTTTTCGAATAGGTTAAATCGAACTATCAGGAATGAAAGCCATTTTTTCTTCGGTTTCTCTGGGATGGACTTAATATGCCTTGACTGTTCATTCAATAACTCAAAACTTTTGTTCATTTATTCTTGTGTTGAGCAAATGACAAAGCAGTCACATATTTATATGTAGTATTGAATTGGGTGATGGCCAGAGATCGGTTACTCGTACTTCTATCTTAGACAGAAAAGCAATGGCAAGGCTTGGTGCCAGTCGCCGCTTCACTGCCAACCCTGTTATGTGTGCGTCACATTTTCATGCTCATCTGAAGATTGAGCGGTTTGGGCACTCTTTTAAGAGTGGCATCAATTGATATATCGTAAAACAACATATTGCTCCTTTGTGTTGCATGAGTTGTGAGAAGATGGCCCGCATGGCGGAGTCATTAGTCACGTTTCTATAAAGTGCTGCACCGTCGAAGGACTTCATCACGTCCACGCTGCTAGGACACGCGTTTCGTCCGTCGGATGTCCTTAAGATGGGATGGCACGTGTTATAACAACTGGGTAAGTATTACGTTTAAAAACCACCGTAATTACAGCTAATGATATGTCTAACCTTGAATAACGACAGACCGGTAGACACGAGATCATCACTGGGCACTAACTTATGAGTTTTGATAAGTATATGATAGGACATGTTAGCATGTCAAATTTCAGTTTAGAGATAACTAGTGGTTTTAAACCACCTGCTTCTGCAATTTTAATCCATTAGTTGTTTACTTTTCGGTATTGGCGTTTGAATCCCTTCTCAAGCGATGTGCGATAAAGAAAAGCATCTTCAAGATTTTCTTTCGTTATCTCAACATCCAACTGATGACGATTTACTGTAAAATTTTCACCCTTATAATTAACGGCGAGCCTTACGTTTTTCAACGACATCAGCTGTCTTATGCCACCTCAATCTATTTAGCTCTCCTTGTCATCAACTCTTATTAGTTCTCTTGTCAGCTTTCAGCTTGTCAGCTCTCGGCCACAAGCCTTCCTCGGAGAAGGATCTCATGCCTGTTAGTCGCAAGGCAACGTGGCGCGTCTCCAGGTGGCACATAGGGGGTTAAGCGCGGATGAAAAGCGGCGGTTGCTTCTCTGAGATACAGATAGATCCACAAGATGGGCTCCATAGTTCATCATGACGGACAAGACGATTCATGGTAACTCGCAATCCCGGAAGCCCTACCCTCAACGCTGGACGTGGGAGTCTCTCAATGGGGAAGTACCATAACGAAATAGACTACGTCACAGTAAATCGAAAGTTTTGCCTTACCGATGTCGCTGTTGTTTCAAAACACGACACCGAATCAGATCATCGCTTTCTTTGTGCAAGATTTTACTAGTTGCGGAAAAGAGAAAAGCCGCTGAGTTCAAAAAACAAAGTCCGAAAACCACCATAAACTGGGACTTATTCAATTCACTAGTCAGCTGTTGGGAAGATGCCGTTCTCGACAACACCGAAGAAGAATACGATCGGCTCATTCAGCATCTTTACGTTAGGGCTATAGAAGCTGAAAGTGACCAAGAGACGTCTGTCTCCAGAAACATTCGAGCTGATACGCCAGGCGCAATCGCACGAGCTGCAGGCAACCCCAGCTAACATCCGAACTTGCAAAACAATGCAGACAAGAGATAAAAAAAGATTTTAAAGGGTGAAAAGTTGCATTTATAGTCGAAGCTGCAGAAGCTAGGAACAGCATTCGCAAATCCTACCGAAGCTCCTTCAATTGCAAAGCCAGGATCTCTGCACTTCGACGCCCAGACGGAACAGTTACGGCGTCCAGAAAGGTAATGGAGAAAATCATTCACAAATACTACTCAGATCTCTTCGACAGACAAGTCCATCTTCGTCATATGAAATAGAAAAGGATGGATATGTTCCTTTTGTATGTTATGTTTGTATACGTTGTATCACCGGTTCTTCCTTCCAAAGTCCGACATGCCATTTCATCGCTGAAAATTCGAACAGCGCCAGGTCCGGAGAAGATAACATCTGAACACCTGAAGAACCTTCCGCCAGTCCTCGTAAACACACTGGTTTGGCTCTTCACATGTTACCTGTCTGAATGCAAGGTCCCTAGTCAGTGGAAGACCAGCAGGATCGTGTTATTGTTCAAGAAGGGTGACCTACACGGTATCGGCAATATCGCCCAATCCGCTTGCTGTGTATCGTCTAGAAACTTTTCAATTGAGTCATTCTTAACAAGATTGATAAAACACTGGATGAAGGGCAGCCATGTGAGCAAGTAGAGTTTGGAAAAGGATTCAGTACGATGGACCACATCCACACGATAACAAAACACCTTGATATATCGCGAGAGCACAAGAGACCACTGTGCCTCACTCTCATCAATTTGAAGAAAACTTTTGCCTCGGTTGAGCTAGAGGCACTCATGGAAGTTCTGAGCACTCAGAGTCCCTTTACTTAGTATGTTTTCGTGATGTGTATAAAAATTTTATAACCAATATATCATCATTCTACAATGATATTAACGACGACGTCAAAACAGGGGTTAAGTAAGGCACTATTTCATCAAAGCTGTTTGCTGTCACTCTCGGGAACGTCATGCAAACATTGGAATAGGACAATGTGGGAATGAAGATCGATTGCCCACAATTATACCAACTTCCTTTTGCTGATGGTACCGTTCCTATAGCACCAAGCATTAGCCAAACGAAGCGAATGCTATCTACCCTTGATAACACACGTGGAAGGGTTGGTTTTCGAGTAAGTCAAACAAAAACTCGAAAGACCGACTTTTTATAAACCTCGGCATAGATGGTTGATATATTTATTTATATGATCTTATAAACTAATCTTCTTAAGCTGATGCGAGGTTGGTACAGGTCTTCGTTGTCGTTGTCGTTGTCGTTGTTGTTGTTGGTCGATGGCTGACGTTTCGGCGACTTCGCCTTCCTCAGAGCCTGGACGTATTTTACATTAGAATATTTTTACTATTCGGTAGAAAAAAGGTATTAGTGAAGATCAAACTTTCAAATAGACGCCATATTGAACAGAAAGGCCATTCACCGTAATGTTACGTATGGGACTGGCCCACACGTGGGGTCGCGAGCAAGGCACACCTCGAGGTCAAAATATCGTTTTGAAATAGGGCGCCAGTTCACGCGTGATAATGAGGCATTCGTCTTTCCGGTTCATCTTTGGAATTTTGAAATTTACCCAAAACGCCTCAAGAGTTTTGCGCGTTGATGTTTTTGATTCCTGCGCTTGGAACCGCACATTCACTTCAAAATCATCGCCGTGGTGCTTTTGTGCTGCTCTATGCGTACCTAGAATAGTATTTAGACGGATTTTTGCTCTTCCATCTAGATGTTCTTTTATGCGGACACAAAGTGGTCTACCCGTTTCCCCGATATCTTCCTCGCCGCATGCATTACATGAGATCAAGTATATTGTACCTAAACTCATGCAATCTCCGTTTCTCCCGTTAGGATAGATCATACAGTTTTCTGAACTACACAAACGATCATAGAGACGGTTTCGAACTAACTGGCGGCGTAGGGTATTGGCTTGCGATACCATTTTGTTACATAGCCGCTTTCTGAGAGCTTTATTTGGATGTTTAAGAATGGGAGCCAGTTCTCGGTAGGTTTTTCTCGTGTAAATTTTATATACTCTGACTGTCGGTTTAATAATTCAAAGCACTCATCCATCTGTTCTTGTGTGGAACAGACGATGAAGCAGTCGTCTATGTATCGACAGTAGAGTAAGGGTCGGTGATCGAGAACTGGAGCTTCCACCTTAAACATGAAAGCGATGGCGAGGCTTGGCGCTGAACGCTGCCCCATCGCCAACACTCTAATTTGTGCAAAATATTTTCCAGACCACCGAAAGACTGAACAACTAAGGCACTGTTTTGAGAGATTCATTAGTTGCGGATTCGACAAGCCGTACATTTTTATCTTTTTTTTTGCAGAAAAGCACAACGGCGACGATTTTGAAGTGAATGTGCGGATCCAAGCGCAGGAATCAAAAACATCAACGCGCAAAACTCTTGAGGCGTTTTAGGTAAATTTCAAAAATCCAAAGATGAGCCGGAAAGACCAATGACTCACTATCACGCGTAATCTGGCGCCCTATTTCAAAATGATATTTTGACCTCGGGGTATGTCTTGCAGCGGCCCTACGTGAACTACGTGTGGGCCAGTCCCACACGTAACATCGCGGTGAGCACGGTGAGTGGCTTTCTGTTCAATATGGCGTCTATTTGAAAGTTTGATCTTCATTAATACTTTAACCTTTTTTTCCACCGAATAATAAAAATATTCTAATATAAAATACGTCCAGGGTCTGAGGAAGGCGAAGTCGCCGAAACGTCGGCCTCGGGCATCGGGGATGTAATGAGGGAAACAAAGAGCACGGACTCCACGCCCACCTTTCGGCTCCACGATTCTTTCTGCCTTAACGTGTGCGTCAGAAACCTTGCAGCAACGTAAACAGGATAAAAATCGCTCAACGTTATAGAGCGAGTAGAGGAAAGGGCAATTTTAAGAGTATCCCATATCACATTAGTAAGAGAGGTAACCTTGGTTAACGGTCAAAATAAGAGACGGCGCTGTGCACGTCAAAATGCTGAAAATCCAGAGGGCCAGATACTCGAGGCGTATTAAAGAAAACCCATGGACAAGAGCGCTTAAAGAGTGGATTCCTGATGGTGTCAAACACACAACGCAGATCACCGACTCTGCGGTAAGTGTTCTTCACGAAAACCCTACGAGAATTATTTGGTGTTCAATGAGTCCCCAGAGCATGCAGAACTTACTGGATTACTCCTATATCAGACTGGGAAAAATATGAAATTTTACTGGAAGCAAATCAAAAGCGATTTAGTTTTAAGAATGCCGTCGGCATCTTTCCGACTATAATGTTCTGCTATCAACCATGACGACCGATTGTGACCTATAAAAACATTCTGCTGAGATGTCGAATTCACAATGGAATAGCTTTCTACGAATATTTTTCGTTCCGCAGTCCCCGTATCAGATCTTGAAGTCCAGGTGCTCGGGCCTCTAAACTTCGAAGTGGCAAAAGTATGAAGGCAGGCACAGCTTTAAGACCAGTTATTATCGCTGCCGATTTTCTCAGAGCTGGAAGTTTTAAACTCTTGTTTTCAGTAGGAAAAAATCCCACATCACGGGAGGACATCGCATGAGGTTGTCATACCCAGGATGGGTGATCAGGAAAATTTTGGTAATTACTTTCGGATAATTAAATTACCAATCAATGCCGAGGTTAAAAGGAAATCGGTCGTGGGAATTAACTTTGGATATGCTTGTTAAGTGTACTCTGCAAGTAATTCACAAAGGCTGTGATCTTGCGCACACCTGAAAACCTTGGATTATGAACCAAAAGTGCAGTAAGCATGTTTCTAACAGAAACTCTCTTCCATGGACCACATCTAGATTGTGTCAAAAGTTGTAGTAGTTATCAGTGCCTCCTACCTCTTGTCCTGAATTTTTCGACTATAAATAAGCGTTTCACAACGATAAAACGAATGCATTCCTGTCAGCACTCGTCAGTTAAGTAGTGCACCGTCTTCCGTGAAAACTTTATATGACTATTATGGGAACTTTAACACAAAAGTACAGCTTTTTCATTGAGCTCTTACCATGCCTACAGGAAACGGGTTTCGACAACGTTATACCAAATCTCCAAAGCCATTTACTGCCGCATTGCACTATATAATTAAGTCGCTCGAGAACACGGGATCTTGAAGGATATAGATACAGATTGAAATTTCCTATGAAACCGTTTCGCCGGCGATATCGTCATCTTTTGAAGAAGTACCAATGGTGTAGAGACGATGATTAATGAGCTCAACGAATCGAGGAAAAAGATGGCCTTATGTTGGATGATGATCCAGTTCATTAAAAACTTATGGTGCGAAGACAATCATATCAAAGTGGATGGTTTGTTGATTGCAGAGAGCACCACGTACGAATACCTTGGGCGCCTGATGTGCATGGAGACCAACGCTAAGGAGGAATTAGAGAGAAGAAGAAGAGTAGCATGGGCCGCATTCGACTTCTCGAAGAAACCATCGAGCGACTAGAGGATCTAAAACTCTGCGCTCATTTCTTTCTTCCTGTGCTTTGTTTTGCAGCGAACAGGTGGGAATCAGTCAGAACTGCGTAACACCAACAGAGCGCATAAACGATATTTTTTGAAATTCAATCGACACTTACAACGTTTAGCTGGAATGCGCAGCTCAGATATTCGAAACCTATGATAAAGGAGAATATACATCAACAGCGAAACACAGATTGGCTGATCACCTAATAGGAGGAACGGGTGACAGATAGACGAAAAGAACAGCGGGTGGGCTTTAAGAGAATTTAAGCGTGCTTTGGACGAACCAAAACGATGGGTAGATGTGTTTGTAGCTAATGTCAACCGTCTTCATTCGTTATTGAGAACTATTTTAGGAATTCGGAGTCCGCCCCGCGGAACTCACCGTATTGACGGATAAGGATTGTGAGAGACAATGGAAATTACGGTGAAGCCTGCACCACTAGTGAGCGCGGACCATCCGAGTAACCAGATATTCGTATAAAAGTTTTATCATCCATATTTGAGCTCACTAACTGATACACTTGCAAGAATTCCCGCGTGCAACACCAGAGGAAGAGAAGCAGCCACTACACGAACTAGCCAACAGATAAACACTCATACCTTAACTTATAATGAATCTTGTGGTCAGTTTCAATGAAATCATACAGGTCTTTGTAAAACACAGTGATACAACTTTTGGTATCCTATAACCATGTAACCGTAGCTTTTCGGAGCCCGAAAGTCGTTCCCTCTTTCGTTCTGTGAGGATTTGTATTTCAAACCGTGACGCTACCTGAATGTTCAGGATTGGATCCGGCGGAATCGGACGATTTTATTTATCCATGCCGCTTACTGTGATCAGATGTCGTATTATTGAGGATTATTTTTTAAATATCGCGTAAAATCTTGAGTCATCTAGCTCACCAGGAATCTTACTATCACCGAACACAATGCAATCGAACGGACAATGTTTCGCAACGAAGCCATCCGCGAGCTTCTTGTGGAACACGAAGGAGAAATGTAAATGCATGGTTTCTCGATCCACCAGCACATGACCCTCTTAAAAGTGTGCTTAAACTGCTCGGTCTTCAAATGATCTGCGAAATACTACGTAGAAGTTACAGGGCTGGCAGTGGGATATGGACTGGCACAAAGCCCTGCCATTACTTTTATATCTAAGCTGGAAGCACTAGTAACCGATCGTCGGCCATTACTCTACTGTAGATATATAGATGACTGCTTTATCATCTGCTCCAGACAGAAGGAGATGGTTAAATGCTTTGAGTTTCTAAACAAACAATGAGAGTACCCAATGCTCAACCCAAAGAAACTGAAAGAAAACCGGCTTCCATTTCTGAACTTCCAAATTAACCTATCTGAAAACGGATAAATTACGATATGATCCAAAAGCCCACTGGTGAGAGCACAGTGGTGCGATATCTCTTCTCTCACCCTTCACACAACAAAATGGCGCTTGTAAGATACGCCACCAGTGTTTGCACAAGAACAGAACAGAAGGAAGAACCCTTGAAACTGGCGAGGTAAATAGCCCGTTTCGAATGGCTATGATACCATGGTTCCTCGACACCGATTTAGGGAAAGAATCGTGCCCCCAAACGATCGGGAACAAAGTTCTTTTTATCCCGTCTTTCATTTACAACGAAATAAGCAGAGCTACAAAACGTTGCTTAAAAAGAGCCGTTTTATAGAATTCGGCAGCCGTGATTGAAATACCATCTAGCGCTTTATGACGCCAGCTAGTTTGCAACCGCCTGTGTGACCCTCTGGACACAACTCAAATTTGCATATCTCCCAACGCTAGAGTCGGTGACTGCATGAGTTGGGATGCAGGCTACCTAAACTCTTGTATAGCGCGTGGAGATGAATACGGTGGCAAAGTAGGTAGACCACTCCGCGTCTGTAAAAAAAGAACATCTAGTCGCCAAATACGCATAGAACACAGAGACATAGTGGACAAGACTTTAAAGTAAAAATCGCTATGCTTGCACTGGAATCCAAAACATCAGATCGTACAACTCTTGAAGCGTTTTGGATTAATTCAAAAAATTTGTTGTGATCACCCTTGACCTAGCGCCTTCCCCAGGCTGATTTCCTGATCTGTGCCAGGCACCTTCCTCGTCCATATAGGGATTTCTGCGGCTGGTCTTCAATAAATAAGTGGAAGATTTTCAAAGGACAAAACGGTCAGTGTTCAAAACAAGCTGTTTATTAGGCGAAGGGAAAGTGTTTGGCCGAGTAGATTTCAAGCCAATTTGATCCTTCCAGAGCCAAAGGATGGCAAAACTGCCGAAACGTCAGTTATTGTGTGGTAATAAACGCTCTAATTGCTTGCTCATCAAGAAGAGCAGTGAATTATTATAGAACAATTGAGTGCGGCAATAATGAGATCGCATGTGTGAGATAATTCCCTGCGCGGAGTTGGATGTTTTTCTTCAGTCGCCCAGATGTCGTGAACTACACTGAATGCGAGATGATAAGAAGGCGATAACGCCAGAAAGTTCCGAATTCCATCCGCTGTACTGAAAATGACGAAGCTTAACTGGTAGCGTTGTCAGTGGATTTCATTGTGAAATCAGAGCTAAATTCGTTGTCCTAGCCGACAATGAGAACAGTCCAAAGTTTTTACCGTCTTTTACGTTAAGTCCTTTAGAACACTTGTTTTATAAATGTTAACCTTGTTATTTACTGCCTATTATAATCTTGACGGCAGGGTATTATGTGTTAAACAACCACAATGATGCTGAGATATTTGCAAAACTCCGGAACACAGGTGTCTGCGAGGGGAACGAACGCACTATTATCCTTTCTGGGGGATAACGCGCTCACCACCACACCATGCAGAACCTTCGTTTCGCCTCTCTATCAGTTAATTCTATCCTAGTTACTTATTCTGTAATAACATTTTTTGCGATCAGTCAAAACTTGGTAAATTTCGATAAAACTGAGTGATATCTGAGTTCTTGCCATTTTCCGTGAATATTCTATAATATCTTGTAATAAGGATAGGAGGAAATCCATTTCTTTGCGCATAATTCAATATTTTCCCTTTTTCTTCAGGAATTTTTTGCATTGCATATGTCTTCCTTCCTTAAAAGGCACAGTTTAGAAATGAACGCTAGTACTACTACAATTCTGGTGGCTGCTGGTTGTAACTCCATGGCTTGCGATGTCTCTTGGCCCGATGGCACTGACATCCACGCGAACTGGTATCAGTGCAACGAGAGTTCTATTTTGCTCTTCAACGCTACGACATTCGATGCATATGGTAAGTAGACCAACTCCCTTCAACACCGTCCTCTACTTCAGGAGTAATGAACGGCTAAATCAGATATCACTGTAGGAAACAGGAATTAGTGGAGTTCGTCATTTTCATGAGATTTCTGACTTGTTAGGAGACGGAGAGCACAGTGGTAGTGTTGTCCGTTATCATGAGCATAGTGGTAGTTCGATTCCTCTTTCGGCCAACCAAGTCTCTCATCTCTCTAGGGTAGGGAAATTGGTACTGGACTTGTCTGGAAAAAAATCACTCTCTGCATTCCAGTTGGGAACGCTCCAGGGCGACTATCTCAGGACGCCAGGGAGAATCGACTGAAACTTGGAAGAGTTTCGTGGACGATGTATGCGAGGAAACGAATTGGATCTGAAAAGTGCTGGGATCCGCACAGTAGACTTGAAGACGGATCAAATAAAATGAAAAAAATGTTGACTTGTTGAGACTTCACCATTAGTATGATAATTTCTCTTAACAGATTTTATAATACTGCTTCTGTTGGCAAATCCTTCTTCTTCAAGCAGCTCTCTCCATCATTCGCTCGTGCTCACCTGCAAATCGATTTTGGCCAAACGTTTTTAAGCGTTTGCTATGGCAACACGTTCATAACCAGGAAGTCTAGATGTTCATGTGGAGGGAACGACGGCTTTGAATAGAATCTATGGACTTCTAAATGGCAGAAAACAGGTATAAAGCACAAAATATTCCGCTTCGTGGATTATCGTACGGACGGTTGAAATGAAACTGCTCTCAAGCTGATCTGGTCGGACCTGACGAGCATTGGTGAGCGCTCCGAAACGAGTGGTTGTGGTCGGACATGTCGAGTGGAGCGTCGACGTTTCCAATATGAGTGCTGAGCGCATTATGCCGATGTTCATTACGGGCCTGAACGGCCCCTGGTCGGCCCCTGACCGGCTGGCACCACTCATTCATTCCACTTCACCGCCTCTTTTCAAAATATTTCGCTGTCGATTTGTATACGATTGTCATATGTTGAGTTCGTTCATTATACGCCAGTTCAGAAATGATTCCTTCCATTTTCCGTCCACTTCTTTTTTTTCCCTCATATTTGCTCTTTCATTAGACTTGGCTTCCCTAAAAAGTTCAAATATTTAGTACTGTTTTTGTTTTACTGGTTTTCTCGTAAGACGGTTAGCGTGCTTCTGATCTCTTAATCTCTTCATGAGAAGAGAACTCCCTAGTTTTTGTCTATTTAGTTAGACGCTAGACAGTCAACGGCATCTAATAAATTTAGCCTAGGAAAGTGACGAAAGGAAGAAAAATTACAATAAAAGAACACTTTGGTGAAGCCGACGGTAATGATGATGGCTATTTAGATAGGAAAAGGACGTAGGTATTATTTCTGGAGCAGTTTAGCCTAGATAAGTGATGGATAGAAAAGAGCAGTTCTTTACAGAGCAAAAGAAACCTTATAGTTCGCCATGTTAAAAATCTTAACCAAAGTGGGAAACATCCAGTTTAGACTGATACTCGGCATTTGAATAACTCGTCTTTACGTAGGGGCCCTAACACAATTACCAACTAACTGGTAATTTGACTGAACTACTGCAGATAATTTCAGCAATTGCCACAAAACTTAGCTCACGTATTTCGTTTTTTATTCGCATGCATTATAATTGTAACGGGGGTGTTTAGCGCAGTGGTTATAGGCGCCCTACAATATACCAGGGATTGATTCTGCGCCCCAGGCTCACCAAGCATTCCATCCCTCTGGGGCCGGCAAATTGGTACCAGACTTGTCTGAGAGGATAACAGCACCGACTCGATACATATTTAGACCATCGCGAGTCATTTCGTTGGCCACATAAGCACCACTATGCACCACTTACGTCTAAGGATGTTTGGGGAAGTCGAACGCGTAGAGTATCCCTTAGGGATTGAGCAAGGCGAAGAGCTTTGTCCTCGTTATTCACTGTATATTGTACTTATGCTTTTTTGTCCCTTGCACTTTAATATTGCAGCGTAATATTTTAGTTTCTTATATTACCAACATAAACATTGTTGTGTTTGTTTTTTCTATCAGCTAAATGCCAGGCTTCTGGAAAAGACATTGACAGTGGGTTGAATAAAATGATAGAGTTTAGGGAACCATCAGTGCTGCCAAAGCATCAGATTTAAGCCTAGTGTCCATAGTTGTTTTCACTGCATTTGTTGTTTTTGTTGTCGTTGCAGGTCGAAGTTACCTCAGTTGTACTTTCTGGATTCTTAATAAAAGTCGCAAAGATTGATTCACTAGGCGACAGCAGATAATATTTCTGCGGAGATTTGGCATGAGGATGTTTTAATGTTTGAAATAGTTGTGTTCAACACACACGATCCACCCTTGGGCATAGTATCGGCCATGTAAAGTCGAGAAAAACTATCTGAATAAAACAGCAAGTAGTTTGTAGCAGAGCATTGTACCCAAGACGTGTCATGTACTGTCGTCAGTGAAAAATACTCATCAGCACAAACGAAGTCACGCTAAGCGTAAGGAACGAAAAAGCCCGACGTCCATTAGCAGATGTCTCTCCAACGATGGCGCAAATTCACAGTGATGTTGTTTGATCACTAGCCTATTTGAGCAAATGGGCACACTGAGTGGTACGAGAGGATTTTTTCTGGGGTACAACAGCGCCAAGTGCTATGAGAATGGATCGGACGAAGATACTGCTATTTCACTGTCTCGTTTCCGCTGTTCTAAAAATATTCACTACATCTTAGATAGAAGGTTACGCAAGAACTGCTGAGAATTTTCTGCAGTATCAGTCAACAGTCGTAGTAACGCTGCGACTTATCTAGCCGCTAATGATATTAGAAGATTAGGATGAGCAGCCGTGTTGGGATAAGTCATGGTTAGTGATTCCTATATCTATTCTGTTTTATATTTCCCATCTCTTTTCTTCTTTCTCCGTTATACATGTACTCTTCGTTCACTTTTCACATGACGAGCATAGATGTCGGAAGAACTTGAAATAATTCAATTTCGCTAAGATAGCGAGAGAGTGCTGTTATTTTACAAGACTCTCGACAATAAACCGATTCTACAACTAGGACACTCCAAAAAGAAGCTATGAGTTTATTTAATTATCTCGAGAAGCCTATGTCGGACGAAAAACGATGTAGCAGTATCCTCGTCATTGTTCCGCTGATAGAAACAGTCTAGTTTCAAACTTACTATCCACTGAACATTTGCTTTGCGCCAAATCCGATGGATGGGGGCCGTTCAGCCAGAAAAGATGTTATCCCGATCGGTGGTAACGTTGGCCTCTTCACGCGTTCAATCTTTCACGGTCACAAAGTACCATATTGCATTATATACCGACGATTATGCTGCGACGATTCCTTGTGTGCATCACAAACTCCGAGGCCGCTTCGGGATCTCCGGCAGTGGATTTGTGACGGTGGCTAGCAAAAAATGTCGTCACACAGCGCCTATGAGCACTTTGCAGCAGCATGTGCTTTTTATTGTAAAAACTGGTATAATTTTCCCCGAACACGAATGAGTGTTGTTCACTTAAACGCATGGACCGTGCTGCTTGACCTGAATGACCGTCAGAATGGGCTGCACTAGTCCGAAGAACCACCCTTCGCTCTTGACGTCTTCCTTCTCAATCCTCCCTACTCATTCAATAGTTAGCAAGTTGACTCCCGCAATACTTGACATTACTGACTACTGATTTGAGTTTTTCGGTCGTTCTTCTCATTCTTTTTTTCCATTTTTTCACCACTTGTTTTCTTCTATAATCTGCCGTTGTTTCCATAATGGACATTTTGTTAATCCCACCAGGATTTAATTGATTGAGAGTCAAGGAAAGACAAAATTCATAGATGGACATTTTGTTAATCCCACCAGGATTTAATTGATTGAGAGTCAAGGAAAGACAAAATTCATAGAAAGGCCGTTTCTTGATAGTGCCTAGAGGTCAAGGTCAATCTGAAAGGAATAAGAAGACAAACTCTCCTCTTGGCTGTCTTTCTCACACACCCACTCGGACAGAAAACTGGAAAAAATGGCTGGGTGCTTTTCTATGCGGCTGAACATTTTTTATGCACAATAATGCACATGTTGAATTTTTTGCTACGCTATAAAGAGAATATCGCAAGATTTACCCTCAAAAGACCAACTTCATGATTACACAATATGACGTGAATAAGAGGTGACGGCCGCAAAGACACCTGGTCATTAGAGGACATATAACCGTCGTGACACGCTCCTCCAAGGTGACCGACCCACCTGTGAAACTGAAACCCCGATCGTAGAGCCACTAATATCCATCATAGTTGGTGAAGCCATTTGCTGGCCTCATTTGAGCGGTTTTTATACAATCGCGAAGCGAATATATCGTTAATAGCACTGAAATTATTAGCAATCGGACGTAATTTTCATTTTCGCTCGATGACCGGTCTGTGCCCGGACAGGGAGGCTCCGTCCGTCACCATTGCCATCCATTAGTCACCAACCAGTATTACTCGTGGCCAGTTCCATTTCTAAACGAACACTAACGAACCATTTGATTCCCTTCCTATCCCTTTTTTGAGTATGAAAGGAGGAATGGATATTGGTAGGGAGAGAATCCAGAGGGAGACCCATACAGTAAAACGGATGTAGCAGAGATGGTTAAGTAAACTGTTCTTAAAACACGAATTGAAAACCTTTACCTTTCAGAGAGTTTACAATACTACGAGACCTTTTTAACCTAAGTAGAAATGAAATATAGCCGCTTTTTGTTTCCATAGACCCATATCACTTCTGAATAGGTCAATGGTGAAGTTGTCTTTTTGCCAACGCAAAAAATACTTGGCTTGGCGTGATTTACAAGTCGATTTACATTTTGCAAGGGAATTGTACATCAAATAGCGTCACAGAGCTAGTTAAAGAAACAGTAGTGGTGGGAAAGAAGCCGAGAAGGGCTGTGCAGAAAACGTAGATCGCCTGTTCGATATCCGTGACCGACGCTGTTCTCTATAAATATAACACATTTAGGAAGAAAAACGCTGTAAAATAAATGTTCTTAGAACCGAAAAAAACAGAAATCCATTGCTATTCCATTCAAATATCCCTTGATACGCCGACGCCTACGCCTACCATCAACGTCTGCTCCTCCGCTTGCCCACATTGGAAAATCTCACTCACGCCGCGAACTTAAGCAGGTTTAGGCATGGATGAATCTCCCGCCCTAACTTCTACCTGAACTGTGAAATACGCTACAGGTCTAACTGTTGTCTTTTATGTCATTTTACATATCGTTCTTCCACTTTTCTTTCGTATCTTTTACAACCTGGTTGTCGAATATTTCGAAATCGTTCACACCAATACAACGTGTGAACAATGCGGAAAGCGCCAAACAGATTCAATTCAGTGAAAGGGCAACGACCTCTGCAATCCGTCGTAGAAGTTTCATAATCGGATTATAAACGATCGGATTCGTTTTGGTTTACAAGCGTTTCCCTCGGTGTTAGTACTGAGTCGGGGTAAAGGTGACGGATATTTTGAAATATTTCTTTAAAAAAGTTAGTATTTTCGCGATTTCGGATTTTTTCTCTTAGTCTTAGTCTTCTCTTTCGAAAAGCCTTCCCATCTCATTATGTAGACCAGCGCCTAGCGATTTGCGAGATCTCTGAAGAAGTTCGAAGACATGCTTTTGCCTTTTTCTCTATTCCTTTTGCTTTCTTAGGTCAACACGCTTCCATAGAAGAAGGTTTTCCTCATGCTTCTCTAATCTTTCTTCATTTTAAATTCAACCACTTCACAATGCACAAAAGACACTTCTTCTCCTTTCCTCCTCAACGTCGTTCAAAAATATACCAAATTGGCCAGGTGACGATATTGCCACATAGCTTTTTCCTGTTCAATTATACCTTGGCATATCAAACACTCACTCGGGATCTTGTACGAAATATGTTCATAACTGGTAGCAGAAATAGAAAATGAAAACTAATCCGGACACTAGAATGTTGGTGGATGGATCGATGTAGAGCTGTGCGCTTTGCCTTCTATGGCGACGATGTCGATCGTGTGCGAAAGTCAGTTGCATTACTTGTCCTTCTTCACCATGAGGTCACCATTAACAATGGTTGTTGTTCAGCACTTTCCGTGCATTTGAGTATTTCCTAACTATCCTCTGTCATCCTCTCCAGTTCGATCCCCAATCGTCGTCACCAACGACGACTCATGAATTCCTAAATGCAAAGACAGCCGTACACAATTGCAACACTTCTATCGAGAACGGCCCAAATTCACTTGGCCACCGTCGATGACGGTTAGTGGGAAAATCGTGGTGATCCACCTAGTTAAAAAAAACCTTGCGCAAAGTAAGCGATAGACTGACGTCTTGCCATTCCCTAGATACTATCTCGTCATGATCTTTCCACTGACTAACATCACATCTGGACCTTTTTTGCATTAACTGTAGTATCGTCTGGTCACTTGAGTAATGGAAACTCAAAGAGCCCTTCCATAATGGAGTATGCGCTTGGGTAGATGGACCATATGGTAGCTCCCAAACACAGTTACTATTAGAATACCGGCTGGGAAACTCATCGTTCCGCAAGGATACGAAACGATCGCGCTGGGCTGTCAGGCGGTGTTTCACTTCATTGCAGGTTATTTGGTGGCGTACAACTGGTCTTCTCCAAGCACCTTACCGTCTTGGCGGCCACCCATCATTGATCGAAGCGTAACGCCAGTTCTAAAGAGACCTCTTAGCTCAATTAAACGAATCGCCATTTTCTTTCTCATGGTCGCAGTCCACTGCTCTCAATCCAACCTTGATCGCCTATGAAGAACCTCTCAACAATAACTGCTCGTTCCGGAGACAATATCAGAAGAAATGCAAGCATAAACGAAGGACGGCTCCTAGTAAAATAGCCCCGCTTCAAATTCTTTTCTAAAAATCTTCTCTAATATATTATTGCTTTCTTTATGCTCTGGATCGAAAACTTGGATTTCTCCTTTGAGTTCTTGGTCATACTGAACATTATTTGCTAAATCGGTCAGAAAGGCAGAGAATCGTAATGACGAAAGGTGAACGCCAGAAAGGTCAGGATTATCTGCTACTAACTAGGTCAAACAACGATCAATGACGAACCATTTGTTCAACTCCGGACGGTAGCCGAACCATGGCTAATTCTTCGAAATAAGAATCAATCAATAAATTTCCCAGTTTCAGTAATAGTGTAGGACGTGAGTAGGAAGCCATTTATGCCGCAAAAGAGTGCCTCTTATAGGGACGGAAGTCTCGATTTTTATTCTTCATCGTTTGATTTCTTGTTATTTAATAAGCTAAAGGGGCGCGTGTGGTGCAGTAGTCGGAGGTGCCGCGCAATACACATAGGATTAACTTTCTATTAACCTCAGCATTGGATTATGAAGTCGTCGTTTACTCTCTCAGCAATCGCGAGGTTGTTAAACAGCATACGTTTACTTCCATACAATAACACGCATAGAACACAGTCGTAGCTGACGTTTCGGCAGAATCGTCTTCTTCAGAGCCGCTTTTTTCACTTGTCTTCCACCGAGAAAGAACAGCCGCTCAACCATGCGACTGCGACTCTGAGAGGCTGTTCTTCCTCTGTGGAAGACAGGTGAAAAAAGCGGTGGGTTTTTTCGAGAAGCCGTAGATCTTGTAATTAACGAGCAGATTTTCATCCTTCTGTATGTGTTATTGAGGCGTTTGACCTAGTACGGTGCTTATTAGTGTACCCTTCCAGACTATGAAGAAGGTGATTCTACTGAAAAGCCAGCTACGATTGTGTTGCATGTGTGTTATTGTATGGAAGTAAACATATGTTGTTTAACAACCTCGCGATTGCTGAGAGAGAAAACAACGAACACATAGGATTGATCCGGCTCCCCACGCTCATCAAGTCCTCCATCCTCCGGGGTCGACAAATTGGTACCTGACTTGTCTGGGAGGATAGCAACACTGGTTCGATACATCGGTAGGCTACCGCGATTCATTGTAAAGGCCAGATATGCAGATATGCATTCAATCACCTCCAACGATGCTCGATGAAGTCGAATGCATGGCGCATCCCTCAAGGATTAACCAACGCTGAGAGCTTTATCATTTCAATAAGATCAAACTTCGTAGCAGTCACTACATCTATGAATTTGTAAGTATATGCACCATATGTTGTCCCACACGTTACAAATGGTCTTGCTATTGCAACGTTTTAACTTTTATTTGCTGCTTCGAGCCGGAATTTACGTGAAGCTCCGAGTTTTGCTTATATCTCAGCATCTCTATGGTTTTCCTATCCATTATTTTATGTTTTTCTGCTTAGTCATCACTTTTCTATTGTTCACCATATCATCTGCTCCATCTTCGTTCCCATAGAGCGAGGCCGTAGGGCGCCACAACATTCATCACCTGCGAGTGTCACGTGCTAAATTTGCCCACGTTTTTCTCGCTCAAAGGACTACAAGATCACCACATTTTTCGTTCGAGGCCATCGCAAAGAATTCTCACAGCAGTACTGTTGTCAACTTGTTCAAGTCATTCCTTTATCCACTGGTTATCGTTAAGAGGCATTGCCTGTATGGCATATATGGTAGCGTATCCATTATCCCTGAAGGTCTTGGAATATACGTGTAGGTTCACCTACTAACGCTTCAATGTCCGCAACCCTTCGAGAAAGAAAAACTGCTGAAAATCTATGATGTTTTACAATGTTTAACGTTTTGTTTTCTGCCTTCTATAATTTTCATGGCAGGTTACTAAGCGAAATACAACCATAACGTTGCTGAGATATTTGCAAAACTCTGAACCGCAGGTGAACGAACGCGCTATTGTCCTTTCCGGGGAGTAACGCTTTCACCACCACACCATGCGGGTCCTTCGTTTCGCCTGCCTCTCAGTGGTTGTATAGAAAACAAAACGTTAAACATTGTGATTTCAACTACGGCCATAGCTTAACTGGGTTCTATGCCGATTTGCGCTCCCCAGACCAACCCCGCTGACGGGTGATTACTGTGGCAAAAAGATCGATAGAAAGAGCTGAGAGACAGGTGAAACGAAGGACCCGCATGGTGTGGTGGTGAACGCGTTACTCCCCGGAAAGGATAATAGCGCTTTCGTTTCCCACCATAGACACCTGCGGTCCAGAGTTTTGCAAATATCTCAGCAACGTTGTGGTTATGATGTTTTACTTGAAATTCACACCGAGGATCACTCTGCCGAATGGACATTCGACGATACCGACAAATTTTTATCTCGTATGCTTGGAGTTCAAGTTGAAGAGGTATTGCGTTACAGCAGAAAGAACAACGATATAGTTGAGGAAGGCCTTGTGTCGTGTGCTCTTCTTGTTTCACCAGATATCCGCATGCTTCACAAATCTTTATGTTTAACAGTGTTGCTAAGTTGTCCATAGTGTTTAATTCATGATTCAGAATAAGAGTATTGGGGATATTCGTTCCACTGAACATGAACGGATTCATAAGAGCAGTTTTTTCTCATAAATATCATTTTCTTCAAGCTAAATCGAATACCGATCTTTTACACTCCTAATCGGTAGCATTCATTCTTCCTGGCTTATCAGTGGTGATTTTTTGAAAACTATGTCGACAGCAAAACGCAGGTACTAGACATCGACAGAACATTACAGGATCGGACTTCAGTTTCTATCGGCTGCAATTGGCGCTGCTTCCCACACGCTTGTCAACTCAAGAGTGCTCAAAAAAGACGTCTTTCTTGGAGGCATTTGTAAACTTGCCTCTCGTGTTCTTGTTGTGAAAGTGCTCATGTTGCTAACAGAATCTTCTCAAGAGTCATCATATGAGACAAAGACATCTGTGGTCGAGCCCAGATTTTGTTTCGAGGATTTTGCACTTTTTCTCTTTTCTGGAGGAAAATCTTGGGCGAATTAGGTGACGATCGGTTTTTTTGTTAAATTGTTCTGCATTGGCGACATCGATTTGCTAACCCTTTCCCTTGACGATTATGTGACTAGTTTCATTGTGATATTCTTTACTGAAAGCTCTTATAGTTCTTCAAAGGAGTTGTTCTGGATTTGTCAGTTTTCTCGTACGGTCTTGGCATAAGGACAGATTCGAGAAAAACCCCTACTCTTCCGGTTCCTTTCCAATCTTTTGTCGCAATATTAACGCTGGGTGGAACACGTAGACTCTTTTGTAGTATCAACCCTAGCGCTAAACACTCTCTCGACGAAAAACTTCTATAGGTATAAGAACGAAACTACGCGAGTGGCTGGTATGACACTTATAGGTGTCATTTCTTTCCGGCGATTTATGTTGGTCACAGGAGTTGTTCCTAGATGTCTTGTAATCTGTCTGTAGCTCATACAACGCTGAGCCTATAGCGGGCTTTGTCCATGGGAGGATGGCTTCTTAATAATTTTTCGCTTGATTTCTCATCTTGCATCGGGAGACAATAAATGTTGAAAAGTGTGTGACCTAGAGAGCGTAGCCAGCGAAAGGACATAAAATTCCCTGCCTTGAAGGCCTGGTAACGCGTGCAGTGTGCAGCATCATTTTCTACAAGGAATTCGTTGCTTTCTAATTTTAAATCGCAATAACTTTTTAAATAACAATGCTTTCTTGGCACTGTTTGGGATGAAAGGATATGAGAACTAAAAGGCAAACACCGTAATGTTCTTTGCAGAACTTGTACACTTTCATTAAATGCTGACGACAGTATGGTAGCATAGTGGACAAATGTTTTCTTTTACTTATAGACAAAAGTTGTGTATGTGCCAAGAATATGGGAGAGAGTGTAGAAGAACATGGGACATACACAGAATAGGAGAATCGCAGAAATTTTTTCAAAACGCAAAGAAAAACCTATTTATAGAACGGAAATCACAATGAGAGGAGGCGGGGCTGCAATAATAACTGATGGACTAGTCGGTGTGACATCCATAGGTGTCACCGTGAGCAGAGCCCGAAATTAAACGTCGTCCATTCCACAACAAAACCGAGATTAGGCATCGTCGCGAGAGTGTTAAGTAACCGATAATACCCGCTGTGGAATTTCTCCCTAATTCGAATTCAAAAATTCAAGATTCTCTTTATCATGATAAATTTCTGTAAGGACCGGATCGGCCAAGGCTTTATGAAACCAGCATGAGTTCAAATCTTTCTAACCGTAAATATTTATATGGAAATTTTCGTTGCTTACTCTTGTCGTTTAAAATATTTGTATTAACATTATTGGTCTTTAAGAGGTTGGCATTATCCTGAGAGAAGAAATCGGAGCCGTTTTTCATCTAAGGTGAAGGATAACTGCGGAGACGGTTGCATTGTCGTCTTGAAGATTCGTGAGGTTTTTCTCATTTCGTCACTCGATCACAAGCGACAGTTTTCGACAAGTGGATTGACCGTTACTGGCGAAATGACTGCTCGACAACGATGACAGCGGGGGCGCGGAATTCGTTGCTGCGCTTCGCTGCTTGTCACGACCTCGACGGCGCAGCTACAATTAGTCGCTTGGAGGCGTTTTTCAAACGACCATCAACACCCGGCGTGCATGATTTCATACCGCAAACTGCACTGTTCGATTATTCAGACCAGCAGTGGTCGATTTGTAGGGGTTTTGAGATTTTTTTGGTTTTTACATTTTCGATAGCTTAGACTTAAGTTACTTTTTGGAGTCCAATCATATTTAGCATAGTATCTAATGGAGAATTCTGGAAGCAAATCGTTTCGAATATGGGTGCAACTGAGCTCTGAACCTCGGCTTAAGGTCCTGCATGCTGCGGCTACTGTAACGGTACCATAACCAGCTTTATTTCCCTAGATGTCAAGTAAAAACAAGGGTACGTACAGGAGAGTAGCTAGAGGTGCTCTGCAATATACACTGGATCTATCGATGGTTCGATCTCGTGTCCGGGTTCACCTTTCCATTCTTTCGGGATCGACAAATTATTACCACACTTGTCTGGGAGGATAGTATTGCGGACTACGGACACGGCAGTACGGACAGTATATCGGTAGGGTAGCTCAAGTCATTGTATAGACCAGATATCCATTCTCTCATCTCTCCGTTGTTTGATGAAGTCGAAAGCATAACGCATCTCTCAGGGACTGACCAACGTTGAGTGATTTAACTTTTATCCTTTCAAATAAAGCCTGCAGACGGTGCTCTTTCATAATGAGAGAAATGTTTTTGACGACTACATTGTTAGGTTGATATGATGCCCTTCGTATTCGCTGAATAAAAACCTAAATGGAGAATCAGAGCGCCTTCTGTTGATGATGGGCGGTGCAGTAGGAGCAGCGTGGATCAATGAATGACAACTGGATAGGACTTGGGCCTGCCGAATCTCTCTAGCATAGCATCCAAGCCTCTGAAGCATGCGTGCGTCAGCGCAGGACAACAAAGAACTTTCTTCGTGCTATATTTTTCTACATGATTCATTTGAGACCAGGTTGGTATAACGAAGTTTTATTCTGCTAAAGTTTCATTCAAGCGGGGTTCTGTCCACTAGATTAGACTCGATGCATCCACGAGCATCCACTTCACGACAGCTGTGGGCCATCGACCCGGTAAATTCGACTCTGAAGAAGACAAGGACGTCGAAACTTCAGCGGAATAAAAGATTTTAATGCCAACCTTATGTTCCCTTATTAACGTAGAAGAATGTTGGTTATTCTTGACAATGTTTAATGAGAGTGCTTCGTTCAAATATGCCATGCTTTGATTGAGAAAAGTGATTTTTCCATCAAAAATTTCCTAAGAAAGTCAGCACATTTATTCTATATTTTTCTTTTACGACTAATTATTGCTTATGAAGAAGCGAACGTGGTTAGTGACATTGCTGCCACGGTCCCTTTGAAATGGTGGGTAGTATCGTCTTTCGAGATCGGGAAGTAATCTACTGCCTATCACCTTCTTTCCGGTGTGGGACTTTTATCAGAAAGTATTTTCTTGAACCGAAACCTCTAATTTGTTTTACAACGGAGTATCATTGTTTTCATCTGTTTTCCGTTTTCATTGAGCAGTACTGCTAGTAGGACTAATTCTTTTAATACTGTGACAATATTGTGTTTTATATAAGTGGTTGAAGCTAGCTATTAGAGTGGTTGTTCTGAGGTATTTCGAGAATTTGGAAGTGGCTCTTGACTATCATGTCAGATCCATATAGATTAGTGAACGGATCGAATCGCCCATGATGCGACATCAGTCGCCATTCCTTTCGCCGTGAGACGAATCCGATCCCGACTGAAATACCTTCCTTTTATTCTCACCGATCCCGACACCTTGTTCGTCGCTCCGATCGTATACACTTTGACGAAACCTGAACTGACAGTCTCTTCTCCTCTGTCAACACTTTACTCTGCCGCCTACGAACAACAACGTGCCTTTAGTGGTTCTTAAAAAAACCACGGACATTTAACAGCAATATTTTACCCAACATTACATTTTTTTTGTTAGGATTCTTGGCTTGAAAGTGTCTGCATTGGTGTATTTCAAATCATTCATTCTTTTTTGCTTTGAGAAAGCGCTCGAGGATACGTCGCCATTAAGCCCTTACTCACTTTTCTCAGTGTCAGTTTTTCGCAATCATCAAGTTCGGGAACTTTGTTTTTATTCCAAATAAGTGTTTTTTGATGATTTGCAAGTTTTCCCGTTCAAAATGTTATCTAGCACTGTTTTTCTCTTAGTGTGGAACCGGCTGTGACGTTAATTTGTAAAATATCGCCTAGTTAAAGAAATCAGGACAAGTTCCGCCTATCATTCTATTTGGCTTTTTCCTCTTTATTTCCAAGCAGACGGACATGTAAGTGTTGTTCAATCGATTTTGTCGTCGTCCAATATACAGGTGGTCAGATTCGTTCTATTAGCAGCTTGACTATTTGTCGTTTCTTTCCTCGTTGTGATGCTGATCAGTCGATGAAGTCGTTTTCCTTCTAAGCCGAAGGTGGAAGTGCTAAGTTGTTGTCTGGTCTTCACCACTAACATTCATCATCATTTTTGAACCAAGCTGACTTATTCTTCTGATTATGATAGCAGCCATTTTGTTCGAATAGTTGACCGAGCAATGGAGGACGACGTAACAGATCGAATCCGGTTCTGACCGCATACTATTTATCGTTTTTTCATGCAACTTGCTTTTATGTTAAACAAAAGGTCACCCTCCTAAACGATGAATAAATACGGTAAAATGAAACGACTTTCTCAGAATTGGAACGAAACGGTTATTCATTTGCTAATTAATGGAACGCGATTTCAAGTTTCCTAGTAGGGCTCGACTTCATATATTGTGCGAGTTCCTCTTCCCAGCACTCCTTTCATTCTGCCCACCATTGTGTGAGTACGACTGTCATTTGATGATTTCGATTTTTTCTCGAATGTCGCTGAACTCTGGTCAAGAGCCTGATTCTCTTTGAAACTCTGAGACCGCTCTACTAGAACGTCTCCAAACCTTCACGATATAGACAGGCTTCGACCTTTGTGTATCAGAGGGAGCTTGTTCCAGACAAATTTGGCACCCATTTGCGATTCTTAGGGATGGGAGAATTGGCTCGTCTATGGCAGGAAACTAGGACCATGCATGTGTTATAGAGAAGGGATACCGGATTCTTTAGAACAGTGAAACATCAGGCTTTTCTTCGTTGGTCTACTATAAATGAGGCTGGAGAAGGATTAATTCTTGTCGTCTACACCCGTTGGCAGTGTGCTAAATCGGCTGTTTTCGTCTTTTACTGTAGGACACCGTGGGAATGGAGACTTGCACCCTACTACCTGAGCGCTGCAGTGCTCTCTGTCACACCGGACCACATTTGCGTTCGCATTTACAGAAGACATCAACTAGAGAAACAGCTTTCTAGAATGCTCGAGGATTCTGATCAAGTTAAATTAAGTCGCAACTAGATATTAAAATCTCCGCAGTTCGTGTCATTTTGTCCCACTTTAGGTAGTTTACACCAGTCTTCCCTAGATTGGCTCCGATTTCAGCAGTCGTGTTTTTCTGAACCTTAACAACAAAAGGTCGTTTGTAAACAGTAATACTAGTTATTTCTAAGTGAACAGTAGTTAAGCTGTTCGGATCTTCGGAGATGAATTGTCCATCTATAATTTCCTCCTTCACTCTGCTGTTCATCGCCGTAATCGATCGCAGCCGTTTCGCTTTAACAGATGTTATCGAACTGTACGAATTCGTATTGACGTCTGCTTTCGCGCTTCCTGTGATCATTGAACAATCATTACTTGGCCTTCAACACCCTGCCTTAACGGTGTAAAATTGACATTTCCTCAGTCACATCACGAGCGAAACTCCTCTGAAGAACCATATTGTCAACGTTTTAACGTATTCGGTGTGGTAATGTGATTCGATTTCTTGAGACATTATCAGTTGGAATTGAGAAAAAAATTTTTTAAAGTGGTTTTATTACTTTTCTATTCCATGAAGAAACACTGTTTGAGATCTCCGACAAATTAAAGAGTGAATGTGCTTGCTGATTCAATGCACATTCCTAAGAATTTCCCGTTCCACTCGGCTTTTATAAAATCAGACGTCTACGCAGGACGATTATATAACCTCCGAGCTACCTATCTATGGAAGAGACTGGGAATAGATTGACTGTCGGTGATACTGTGAAGGCTTGATCGCAAATGAATGCGAAGAGTGTTTTCGGGCAATTATCGTTAAGAAGCGAAAGTTCCTAACACAACGAAGACGGATTTGTTATGGGCGATTGAAAAGAGAAGTGGGTTGTCGACGTAACTGCAACATTGCCGATTATCCAGTCCTTTAGTGGAGGTGTCGGGAGGTTCTGCTACAGAGGTACATAGTTGCGAGACCATCAGCTGTTGTGTACGATCACGGGGAAAGAGCAGAGTACTTCTCATCGAACACCGTAATCTATTGATCAATACGGATCGAGTTTTTATTTCACGAGATTGCCACACGGGAGAAGGAACTATATATCACTTTTTGGCGTCCAGTACTACTGTTTAGTCGTAAATGCACCTGATGCCTACCGTCACTAAATCCCAATAGTCTTCGCTATCGTGTGCGTTCTTACTCAGTCGGTCTCTCCTGTTACAACTCAAGCTTTCGTTTTTGTATACTGAGTGTGGACGCTTTTATTTGTACACTTTTTGTTCATTTAATGTTCTATCTGTGTCTTTAACCAGCTGGCACAGAATTTCCATCGTCACTGAATCCCAGAAGTGCTTAGTGTCTCCCTTCAGCTTAATGCTTAACCTTCTGATTCAAATGAGCTACATTTTCCATTTGTCTGGTAGATTTCGCCTTGTTTTTTTTACAGTTTGACGCTCATAGTCAGTTGTTTTCTGAGAAGTACCGACAATTATTATCGCTTCTAACTTCTGGAGTTTTGAAAACGGAAGTTCTCTGCTTTTATATATGGACCATATACTTGCTATACTTATTTCAATTTTTTCTTTTATTCCACTTTTTATCCAATTTATACTGTCACAAAAGAAAATCAGGCTCGATACTTTCGTTAGTCGAGTTCAAATTTGAAAGTATTTGAAAGTAAAAGGATAAAGGATAAAGCTCTCAGCGTTGATCAATCCCTAAGGGACGCCACCATGCAGTTGACTTCACTAAGCATCGTTGGAGGTAATTGAATGCACATCTGGCCTTTACAATGACTCGCGGCCGGCTACCGATGTACCGAGCCAATGCTACTTTCCTCCCAGACAAGTCTGGCACCGATTTGCCGACCCCGGAGGGATGGAAGGCTTGGTGGGCCGTGAGCGAGGGGATCGATTCCATGTGTTTCAGGGCGCCTCCGACCACTGTGCTGCACGCGTCCTTAACTTGAAAGTGATACAATGGAAATTGTTGTGGAAGAAGTATCTCCATTACGGAGCTCCATTTCACCTGCCACAATACGGATTTCTCGCTAACCAATTGTCAATTTTTCATTCCTGTCTGAAATCTCCCGAGCTGAGAAATAAGTTTGCCACGATGGATTAGAAAGATTTGAAATTTAAAAATATGTGAATTCTAACTTTCTTTATCGCACTTAGTAAAGCTTATTATGAGCAGTGGCCGCATGTGCAGCGCAGTAGTTAGTAGTGCACTGCAATACACGTTTGGATCTGTCCCTAGTTCGATCTTGCGTTATAGCTCCACCAATGCTATCATCCCATTTTTCACTATGAGTAGACACAAAGACGTAGATTAAGCTGTTGACACCTTAGTTAATCTATTAGTCATGCGTCATGTACATCGAGAACTATAGAGGCTACTGAACGAGTAACTAGACCAATGCATCGGCTTTCAGGAGTCTGCCGATGTATGAAATCAATGATTACTATCCTTCAGAGAAGTTTGGTAGCATTTTTGATTCACGTTGCATAGAGCGCGAGGTCGAACCAACGACCGCGCGTGTGTTGAAGTTTATCTCTTCTTACTATGCCTTACATGCCCTTATGAGCAAAGATGTGTGCATTTGTTAAAATTAAATAGGATATTAAATTTCCTAGAACTATGGACAAGCAAGTATCTATTTATTTGTGAATTCATTTATACTATCCATATTTCACATCTACTGTGCGGATCATAGCACTTGCATTCGATTGGTTTCCTCGAATTAAATATCCACGAAGATTAGCATTATACTTGAGGATTTTTCTTCCGTCATGAAGATCGTTGAATGCTGGTCGAGTTGATTCTCCCTGGAGCCCCGAGATAGGCGAGATGGAGCGTTCCCGATTGGATTGCAGAATTGTGAAGAGTGGAACTTTCCCCCGAGAAATCCAGTACTGGTTTCCATCCTCCAAATAAATGGGAACCTTGGAGAGCTCGGAGAAGGCTCCAACCAGCACGGCGCTGGTGATGCTCTGCATCGCCACCACTCTACCCGCCCCATAATAGGCCAATAAGTAAGTACAATATCGCTGCAATTTCTTGTCGTCTTATACTGGCTGGGTGTGTTCCTGAATGTAAATCATCATGTATAAGTGGTATGCACCTTCCTACATGGTTGCGGGTCCTGGGAGAGCTCGACACAATCTTGAAACTAGCTGAAAGTCAACAGATGCCCCAGTAATCATTACGTCGTGAGTTGCCAATGCCCCCACCAATTCACAAAGTCGGTGACTGTTTGTGATCGTCTTGCAAGGCTCTGACACACGGTTCTGTACCTTCAGGAAGATTGTCGTCAAATCAGCATCATTACGGTTAAATAGGAAATATTCTGGGGTCCGTTCAACTGTTCCTAAAGAGCAGCCTACTGAGAATCAGGTGTTCAAGTATTTAAAAAGTGCCTTTTGCTTTATGGACAATCCTTATCCAATAAGTGAATATCTGGGAAGAGCGACATCTTCGCTATTTCTATGGACCCTAAGTCATTAATACCTTTCGGATTCCTCTTCAACGTTCCACTTCATCTCCTATCTCAAATTCTTGTGTTTTGAATTGATTTTTTCTGAGTGTTCGATCTCTATACCAAAAAGAGCACAATTATCGGTATCTATTTCAGTTAGTCATACAAGAGAGCATCGATTAGCTACGAACGCCTATATCCTGGAATGGACCGACGTCCACAGCGTTCGATCGAGCAGATCGAGGTGATTGAACATCGAATAGTCGAGGAGGGTCGACGACCTGTCGGAACTGGAGGTTAACGCCATTCGTCATTCCCATTCTTCTGGATTATTTAGAAGTTTACATCCAAGTGCTTAAAACGAATATTATAATACTTCACGGTTGCTTTCAGTTTGTACGAGTTCGTTTAGTCACCTGTGAAAACTGGGGAAATGGAAATATACCTGGCTTTCATAAAAAGGACTCTTTTAGAGTTTATTAAAGACCTTATCATGATAGCCCTATCAGCTATGTTATTTAAGTACCTTGATGCTGATGAAGAGTAAAAAACAGACAACAGTTGTTATTACCGTAACTCATTGCAGTTGCAGGGGCGCTGCCACCATACAGCGCCGTTCGTCGACCATTGGATGCTCATGAGCAGAGGGATATCTCGTTAGATCGAAGGTATGGCCAATGTTTTTATGAAAAATATGCCATCTCGTTGGATTTCCATAATTGATATGGTAATTGACATTACGTGTAAACGTATGGGTATCGTCAAATTCACTAATTTTCCACCAGGCGAAAATCTTTTCAGATACGACGTCACCGGTGAACGGGATGTGAGTCGAGACGCCTCATTCATACATACCTCAGCAAGTACGACGAAAATACTATCGTATACCGAAAAATTGTTCGAGAAAACCAGAAAGTAGTCGCAGTCGTTAAAATAAACTTATTCGATGGATGTGGCTTTTGAAAAGAAAGACCCAAGAGAAGATCGAGAAAGAAAATATACGAGAAACAAAACAATATTGAAAACTTTTGCTGGCCTTTTTAAGTGAGTTACTTTTCTAGATTCACCTGTATCGCCTGTAGTCCCGTTGATCGTCGAGTGACTTGAGCTGGTGCCAGTAAATATTCCATTTTTCCCTGTCGCGTTCAAGAGTAGCTCAATGGATTCTACTCGCTCTCTCTCTTTCTCTAGAGGGATTTTGAGCATCGTACCTTTCTCCTAGGCACTTCGTGAAGAACGATCGGGTGGGTGGTCCTCTTGTAGTGCGTTGGATATCCCGTGAAATCCGGTCATTAACGGCTGTTGTCCATCGGTTGCAATTCATAACCATTACATATCGACCCAAATTATCTTCAACAGCCTGGCGTATAGAACGGTATCTTTGATTTTTGATCGTTGACACAGGTCTGAGCTTCGGATCATGACGTGGGATAATCCTATCATCATCGTTTGGACTGCGTGTTCAATAGCGCTGAGTGGCCTGTCGTCCTGCTTACGCAGCGCCCAGGGTTCTGACACATTCGTTAAGGCAGGAAGAATCGTGGAGTCGAAAAGGTGGGCACGGAGTCGGGTGTTCTTTGTTCTCTTCAGTACATCTTCGATGCAACTGAAGCCTTCTCAAGCCATTCGATTGCTTCTGCTGAACCCTGAAGCTGAGTCCTTTATTGGAGCATTCGAAGACAATCATTCTGTTGAGCACAAATGAGGAATACGAAACCAATCTGCTTATTATGAACATCATTTCTGCGAGATTTAGTAGAAAACCAATTTTTCCACAACCTTTATCAACATTGGGTAGCATTCGTTTCACTTGGCTAATGTTTGGTTTTACATGAACGATGTGACCAGCAAAGCGTAGATGGTGTAGTTGGCGACCGTGGATTTTCACTCCCATATTGTCCCATTCCAGTGTTCACATGGCGTTTGCGAGAGTGGTGGTAAATAATTTTGACGAGATGGGCCTTTCCTAACCCCTCTTTTAACGTCGACACTAACATCCTTTTAGAATGGTGATATCTCGGCTGTGAAATTTTTATACAGCTCACGAAGAATATTTATGTACAGGTTAGGGGTTTCCTGACTATCCAAGGCTTCCATGATTGCTTCTATTTCAACTAAGTGAAAAGCTTTCTTTAAACCGATAAACGTGAGACAGAGCTTCTTGTACTCTGGCGATACTTCGATGAGTCTTGTCATCGTATGGAAGTGGTCTATCCTACCGAATCTTTTTCGAAACAATGCCTGCTCAGAGCTTACATTCAGACAGGTAACAAGTGAGGAGCCGAGCCAATGTGTTTAAAAGGACTTGTGGAAGGTTCTTCAGGTGTTCAGATCTTACTATGTCCGTAATCGGTCCTATATGACTTCTGACTGGCGAAATACCATGTCGGATTTCGTAAGGGGGAACCGGTTACAACATATTCATCTTTCTTTGTTTCATGTGAAGGCAGGAGGACGTGGATATTGAAGAGATCTGAATGGTAGTTGTGAATGGTTTTTTTCGAGACTATTTGAACAATTTTAGATTACGGACAGCAAATAGAAGCATCACCAAGTCGCTGTCATCTTTTCGCCTCCGGACAAACACTGAACTCGTCCGGTAGCCGTTTGAACACCTCCGGACAGCGAGTTGAGTTCGCCGACATTTCCGAAAGCACACCTATCAATAACTATGGATATGATATACATGAAATACATACATCCGGTGGGTGACTGAGCTCTAAGCTATAACGTCATTATAAAGAACTAAGAAGACTACTGTAACACGTGTTTTTCTGAAGGAAAGAAAAATCTAGACATAACCAACTTTACCTGAGATCCATTAGTTATGTAAGTGTAGCTCTCAGGACTTAGTAATACACAAAACAAGTTTGATGAATGGCCAAAAATTGAGCGGGGTATTTTAACATTGACGAATTCAGAAGAATAGCTTTCAAATCTTTTTACGATTTCTCATAGATATTGAGTGTGGTTTTCAGTAAAGAAATTATTTTACCACCTAATTTCATGCGCTGTAATGAAATGGAGCTATTTTAGAAGGCGGCGCTCGAGTAGTGGAGACACATGGGAGCGGTCCGCTTCTGGAGACGTCCCGACTGGAGAGCACGCGGATTGAGGAAATCATTGAAAGGCCGGCGACTCGAGCAAATGGCTACAGAACAGATACGGGTTATGTTGGAGCGACCCGGTGAGAGTTTTTAGTTACAACTGTGTTTCTAGTAGCATCTGCTGTTTAGTGGGTACAGGTGCTCTACAATACCCACACGATTGCTGACTTGATCCCGCGTCACAGCCACAACCAAATCCTGTATCCCTCTGGGTTAGTGAATTGGTGCCTGGTTTCCCTGAGAAATTGAGCTCGCTGATTTAGTACATAGGTAAGGCTACCGAAAGTCGTTTTATAGGTCAATTATTGATTCAATAATGCTTACGCTGCAAACGGAGAACAGAGCATTGCTCATCACCTAGAAATTGGTCAACGTCAAATCCTTTTTTCTTCATCCCATCACTTGAATTCCGCAAGTGGAGTTGATTAATTTGTTGGTGGCAAGAATCGGTCCATTAGTATAGAGCAATTAACATTTTTTGTGCAATTTCAAGGAGCAATTAAAACAATGTTTAGAAAGTTGAGCTGTTTTGCTTTATTTTCACACCCTTTTCACAGCCTATCCATGCAAGGGTTTTTTATTCTTTAAAGTCCTACATCGTGGCAAATCTCCCTCTGATCCACAAGGGCCTGTCATGGTGAGGACGTGGGACAGAGTTTGGTCAGGCCAACCTCGGGATTCCAAGGAACCATAATGGCTTAACCAGCACATCTCCGAAAAATGGGAAATATGTTGGGTCCCGCACAACCAGTGAGGACGGGCCCATTTAAGTATCAAATAAGTAAGTAAAGTCCTATGTCTGAGAGAAAGCAATCCTAAAAGTCACTTTTGTTTTTTATTATCATTTTTTATCGCTTTTTCACTTTTATGCTTTTCGCTTTACGTCCCAAAAGAGTAAGAATGAAGATTTTTCCAGTATTACGCCCGAAGCTTTGCGGGTCTCATCGCAAAGTCAGGTGTTCACAGTACCATCACCACCTATGGTGAGAACGGATTCATGGCGACAAATTCAAAGTGATCAGGAGTAAGTTTGAAGAAACTCTCGATTTTAGTTACCCATTTTTTTCGCCAGTTTTAACTTTTTCCCTCTGGCCAACCAAGTCTCTATCCTTGCCGGTTCGACAAAGTGGTACTGGAATTACGTGCGAAGAACTCCCTGTGGCCCAAAAAACTGCTTCTGTGACGAAAAACTAGGAAGCTTTCAGGAGGGCTTTTCCCAGGGTTGCAGAGATAATCAGCTAGACCGGCACTCAGTAACATTCATGAGGAAGAGAAAGTTATTAAGTGATAACTGAGCCCAATTAAGTGAGCACAAACCTGATGACCTTTGTGGATGAAGGTTGCCACACCACGAACCGAACGAAGTTTGGCATCCGTACAGTTTGTAGAGTTGGATCATGTAGGACATTTAATGCCTAATGGTGAAAAAAACGAAGTAATGGTATAATTTTCACACTACGTCCAAGTGATGTGACCTTTCCTGAAAAAATCTTTCTGCCATCATCTTTACACCACGTTTTCTGAAACAAGTTCTGAGTTGTTTTATCCTAAACAGTACGCTTTTATCTATGTTTAAACGTGGTATACTCGCAAAGAAGTCTATAGTAAATGAGGAAGAGGACCTCTCAGGAGTTTGATTGACGCGAATGTAAGGGTTAGTGAAAGAAATTCCAGTTCTCTGGAAGAGTTGTGGATGATACGTAAACGACAGCACAGCGTCGTGATGACGGGAAGTGGAGCGTTGCTAGACAAACACCCAACAGACATTCACGTCTGAAATCTGCACTCCAAACCTTTTCCCCATCAGCGGACCGCTTTCATTTCATGATGTCCACACCAGGAACGAGGTAAATTTCAAGAGGTTTCAACAACTAGAATTGAAATGACCTCCAGGCACTTCCATTCCCTTGGGAGTTCTGATAGTGAAATTGCACATTGCTGGAAACTGCTACACAGTATTCGATCCTCTTTGTTCCTTTTATTCAATTTATGCAAATCAATTACGTTCATGCCGAAACTGGAGAGATGCCGTCTGCTGAGACTTGGTCGAGAACGGTTGCGATATGTCTTAGTCCACCTAGGCTTTTCTTTTCTGAAGGTGGCGAAGTATTTAATTCACTAATAAGCAATCCATAAACAGTGTAGGACTAAAAATAGAGGAACAAAAGATGTCTTTTCCAGCGCTTTCGTGCGAAAAGACAGCTATAGGAAAATGCAACAATCAGATGATTTGATCGGCTCGACGGAGAACTCGAAATCGTACGCGGTGAGTTTCTTACGCTTCGAGCAATTTTTCAGTTGGAATCTATGGACAGCTCGCCTTCCTCTTGTTTTCATCGTGAATCTTTCAAAGCAAAATCATACAAGAATCAATAGGTTAAGAATCACTGTTATGAAGATACTCTCTGGTTAAACACCAGCATATCTGCTTATTGTGTTTTTCCCTTATTTCAATTCAAGAACTGTAGGCAAAAAGAAAAAAACCGCTGCTCAACAGTGGTATTCATTTTATCCATCTAAGTGTCTTTTTACTTTTCACCTCTAATATAAATTAATGACATGTGAAATGAAACGGTTAGAGGCGCCTTTCAATAAATATTCGTTGGTTCGATTATGGCTCCGGTCAAGTCTGAGCCACCAACATTTGCAAGTCTTCAAATAGGTACTACATTTCTTTGGGAGGATAAGAACAATGCATCGGCAAACCTGAGTAGGTCACATTTCAAGAGTTAGAGATACAATCAGTCACCTATGTGGTGCCTAATGGAGTAATCGAGCAGGAGGCGATGCCTTAGGGACTGATCAGCACCAAACGCTTTATCCTTTTTCCAATTGAAGAGCGCGCTGGAAGACCTAAAAATGTTACAGCCTCACTCGCAAACCTCTTTGGTAACTCGCAGCTCGGAGCGCCGCTCAGAGGACCAGAGCTGGTGGCGAAGAACCCGTGACTACCTTAGCCAACTCTACCGCAACACCAGGTTCACGTCTGGTTTTTTTAATAGTTTTTTGATGACATAGTGATTGATTTATTGGCATCCGCCAACATCCCTGTAAAAACTGTTTCGGTTAGGCAAAACATTATAAATTGTAACTTATATAATGCAGAGATGTTTGCAAAACTCTGGACCGCAGGTGTCTCCGGTGAGGAACGAACGCGCTATTGTCCTTTCCGGGAGTAACGCGTTCACCACCACACCATGCGGGTCCTTCGTTTCGCCTGTCTCTCAGCTAGTTCTATCGATCTTTTTTAATAGCTTAATAACGATAATTGGCAACTTTTAATAATTTTTTAAATTTAATCAATAATTTAATAACTATAGCCTCAGCTTAACTGGGTTCAATGCCGATTTGGGCTCCCCAGATCAATCCCGTTGACGGGAGACAGGCGAAACGAAGGACTCGCACGGTGTGGTGGTGAGCACATTATTCCCCGGAAAGGACAACAGCGCGTTCGTTCCCACCGGAGACACCTGCGGTCTGGAGTTTTGCAAATATGCATTATAGAAGTTATATTTCGCAACATCGCCTGCCGTTAAAAAGAATGGGCATTAAATAAAAAAGGTGAAGATTATGAATTGTATTTACGGAGAGAAAAATTTGCTGAGAAAGCAGAACGAAGGCTTGAGTGGTGAAGTGGGTAACACGTGAGCCCACGTAAAGGGTAATCGCGAGCCCCAATCCGATTTGGGGTCGGGGTTCTGCAAATATCTCAATATCAGTATGGTAGTATTAGTACGATTAGTAAAATTCGTGAAGACTTTTATGAATACTACAATGGTAGAGGAAAAGAAAGTTATTATGCTGAGTAAATGTGTGGTGACCACATCAGTATAACGTTTCAAAGGATTTTTTGATGAAAACGATTCTGGTGAAGTCCACAACCTTTGTCCACACGCAAGAGAATATTGATTAAACGATTCTTGAGTGGAAAAATCTCCAAGGAATTGGAGAGCGGATCACTTGTTTGTGCATTTCAATTCCGTTACTTCACGGTGTCGTGTTCAGAGAACGCGATGCCAGTCCTCGACTTCTGGCCAGTCTATGCTGCATTCTGTTTTTGTTGCTTCTCCTTCTCATCCTCATAGGAATCATCTTAAACGCTATATTCAACACATACTCGGTACATTAATGTCTTGATATGTTCGCTTCCATATTCTATCCATAAAATCGGAATTTGAAGGTGAGCGAGTTCCTACTTTACCCACCGGTGTGCGAAGAGTGCCGTAGGAAGAATCCGAACGTCCTCACTGTCGCCTTGCCGTCGTCACTATTCATCCACATCTATTCCTCCAGTCAAGCACATTTCGAACTGCGTGGAAATTTGCCTTTCAAGAGCAACTCCTTCACTGCCATAGATTTTGAAACGGTTAGTAGTAGAACCTCATCTTTTACATATTTTATTGGAATCTCTTTATTTTTGTGCAGTAAACACTTGGTTAGAACGTTGCTTTAATAACTCTTTGTGAATGTTTTAAAGCACAGCTCTAACCAAAAAGTTAACGCAGGTGACATCGTTGAAATCGTACCTCAAGTTGGATCACGTTGTACGGTTCTGTCTTCAATTATTTGTTTATGACTCATTTTATTGTCAAACTCCCAGAATTTTCACTCATGAGAAAACTAAGATATCCCGAAAATGGGTCAAACCTTGAGGTGGGCGCATTTTTTATGGGGCATCCGAACATCAAATTTTCAACACTTAAGTGAACAGGCCCAGTTTTTGCTGGTGCCCCCAAGAAGTACTCCAGTTTTTCGTCGTGTGCTGTAGTATGGAAATCACGCGGTCCATTTCCTTCCCCAAAAGAGGGTCTTGTTCAATCAGTGCACACGAATAAATTAACGTTGGACCCTATATTTGCACTTATATATAAGACTATTCACCATCAATGGTCTGTACTGGGCCCAAAAAACTTATCGGAATAGCAGTTTTTATGCGGATTATTAATTGTTGAAATACTCTTATCGGGCATGGTCCAACTTTTGCGGTGAGGAAGTTACACAGGAATCAGGCACAGGAACTATAAGAAGAACGCTCTACGCTGGAAAATAAACAGATTCATTATTTGTGATTCCTACAATGGTGATTGTGACAAATCTAGTTGTATCACCTGCCTTCCTGTTGATCGTTAAATAACCCAAGCGCGCGCCAGTAAGTCTTCCATTTTTCCCTGTCGCATGCAAGAGTGCCCCAATGGGTTCTGCTCGTTCAAAGGACTCGTTTAGCACCATATCTTTTTTCTACGGTTTTCTTCAAAAACTCTCATTATCAGGTCAGGGGTCTTTCTGTAGTATGTTCGATATCCCGAGAAATCCAGTCACTAACGGCTCTTGTCCATCGGTTATGTTTCATACGCATTGCGTGGCCGGACTACCTTATCTTCGACTGTTTGGCGTACAGAACGGCATCTTTGATTTTTAATTGTTGATGTTGGTCGTAGATTCGGTTTCCCTCCTTCATTTACGTGATACGGGAGCCTCCTAGCATCGACTTTTCGACTGCTTCTTCCATAACGTTGAGTGATCTTTCATCGTGCTTACACCGTGACCAGGTTTCTGACGCATATGTTTAGGCATGAACAATCGAGAAATCGAGAAGGTAGGCATGGAGTTACATTGTTCTTTATGCTCTTCACAACATCCTCGATGCTCTTGAAAGCTGCTTAAGCCTCAACAACGAAGATTGTCAAAGCCGGTATGGATCTACATCTCATCAATCGCAAACGTCCGATTCGGATTGTTAGTTGATCGAATTGATTGATGTTTATGGACAAACTCATGTTGAAGAGAACACCGACGCCACCTATACCTCTACTTTCGCTTTTTCCGAGGAACAGTTCTTTTCCGGTGTCATAGACGACGTTAAATGGCTGGCGTCGTGTCGTCTCGGCCAGTCCGATGATGTCGTGTCTTATTCTTCTTGCCTGGATGATCAAGTCTTCTATCGAGGACTCAGGTGCAAGTGTGCGTGTATTGTAGGTACAGCTCGTCACCGCAGTCCTTTGCGATTTCGGCAGCCCAGAATGGTTCTGAAATTTTAGCAGCCTCTCCGTACAAGTCCTGTCCAACGCTGCCCAAATGGGGGACTTTTTCGGGGTCAGGGGAATGAGGCCCGTCTATTTTACTGTGCTTAGCGTTTGATATCCACATACAGCTTGCAACGTGGAGGCTGGGTATACTCACGGATAGCTTTCTAGTCGCTCCCGGAGTATACGGGGACTCGTTTGTAGAGGCGACTCCTAACTACGTCCCATACTCGCTTGATTGCTGGGTTTTGGCCGCATTGACTCGTAGAATACAGTTAGTGTAAACAACGAGAACACACCCACTCATACATACATGAGTACGTGCTCGTAAACACAGAAGGTTTGTGCCACATCCGCGCAGTAGAAACACGGAATCCATCCCCTGGAGCGGCCTGCGTCTCAGAGAAGCAAAAGTCCACTTTTGCTCCTGATTCAGTTTCCTATCCGCCACATGGGAGCGCGCCACATTGCCTCGCTAGTAACTGCCGTGAGTTCCCTCTATGATGAAGAAGATCCTAGGTAATCTGACTGTACAGTGTGTTATTGTTGGGTCGTGTATTGATTTGAAATTTACTGAGCTCGTGTACACTCGAAAATCCCCAGTTCTTAATGCCATGCTAAGTTTCAATGAAAATGAATTCATGAATGGTTCATTCATGTTGACCTAAATAACTTATAAACGACGAAGTTTCTTTCCACTTCTGCACAGCAAGCACGAGGTGCTACTTTATTCTTTCTTCAAGAACAAGCTGACGTTCCGGCGGATTTCGCCTTCCTCAAAGCCTGGAAAGGTCAAGTTGATAGCAATCTACCCGGCCAAACACCTCCATAATCAGAGAAAACGTCAAACCAAGATTTCAATCACATTGGACACAGCTCTGCACACTCACCGCTTTCTATGAGTCTTGAGTATGTCGTGTGAATACTAACCGCACAGAATTCGCATGAAAGCGTAATATGTCCCTCTCATCAGAATAACAGGCTTATATACTGTTCAATATCACGCGTGATAACGAGGCATTCCTCCTTGCGGTTCATTTTCGGATTCTTGGAATTTATCCAGAATGCCTCTAGAGTTTTGCGCGCTTGTGTTCTCGATTCTTGCGCGAGGATCGTAACCCTTACTTCAAAATCTTCTCCGTTATGTTTCTGCGTGCTATGCGTACCTAGTGGAGTACTTGGCTTACGTTTGCCGACTAGGTGTTCTTTTATACGTACGCAGAGTGGTCTACCCGTTTCGCCAACGTATTCGTCCCCGCGCGCTTTACAAGAGATCAGATAGACTGTGCCCGAACTCATGCAGTCACCGTCTCTACCATTGGCGCAAATTATGCAATTTTGCACATAAACGGTCGTATAGGCGGTTACGAACTAGCTGGCGTCTTAGATTACTCGGTGGTATTTCGATTATCGAACGAAGTTTCTGTTTACAATATTGTGCTAGTTGTTTAACCTGTGATGGAAGCGTGGCGTTTAGCGGGCACACGCCATTGGGCGACCCCTAATTTTCAGCCTTTACGAAGCTGTTGGTTTTCTGACAGTACTAGCAATAATCAACTTTTCAATATGTAGAGGACTTGCGGAGTTGTGAAAATGACACAATTGCATAAAAGCCTTTATCGTTCAATGACTACAGATAGTATCTACACTGCTATTTACTACACACTACTATGATCCATTATGCAAACGCATTGCTGTCATAATTGGGGGAGGTTTTTCAACCTATAGTGTGCTTATTTTGGTACCTTATATTCACGCACATTCCATATAATTTTTTCCAAGGGCGCGTGGGGCGCAGTGATGGGAGGTGCACTGCAACACACACATGGAATCGATCCCTGCGCCCGTGGCCCACCAAGCCTTTCATACCTCCGGGGTCGGCGAATTGGTACCAAATTTATCTGGGAGGAAAGCAGCACAGGTTCAATACATCGGTAGGTCACCGCGACTCATTGTAAAGGCCAAATATGCAATCAATCACCTCCAAACGGTGTTTTATGAAGACGAATGCATGTCTCCCTCATGGATTGATCGACGCCGAGAGCTTCATCCTTTTTATTAACCATTGTTTTGTAGTGATTAGAGTTTAAAAATCAGTCATTTACCCACCATATTACCAATAAATGAACTCCTCTTAGTAAAGGTTTTTATATACTTCTAAATGCAAAACAGAGATTTTTCACAGTCAGTCAATGCCCTGCATATTATCTATGCTGAATAAGCTGTCGATCAATTGCAAGAAGTGCAGGAAAAGGGTTCTGTATGCCAAAAGAACCTATCAGAAAGAGAAGACATGATCCCTACGTAGCTCATACCGATAATTAACCGAGCCACGTATGATTGTGTAGGATACATTCCATCCGTTACGTGTTAGAAGTCAAAGTTGTGTGTTCCATTTTCGTAAGGTGTATGAATTTTTGCAGTCAAAATTTCGAATTCCTAACTGGAAGCTCTCCAAAAACGATGTCGTTTCTTTCAGGGTTATGTCGCCATAGCTGATCATGCGTTGACAGATTCCAATGGTCGTCACACTACCTGCTTTATCATGCCTCTGGACCGTTCAGCAATTCCAAGCATGGATGCACTCAAGGAAGCGATCAGTGAGAGCGATTACGAAGTGAGTGGACAATATATCTTTCCACTTCTGTTTAGCAAACACGAGGTGCTATTCCACTTTCCCACTCACGTAAAAGGTGACGTTTCGGCAGATTTCGCCTTCCTCAGAGCCTGGAAAGGTCAAGTTGATAGCAACCTATTCGGCCAAACACCTTCATAACCAAACAGAGAAAACGCTAAACCAATATTTCAATCACACTTAGCATAGCACTACACACTCACCGCTTTCTATGAGTCTTCCACTGAGTATGTCGCATGAAGACCGACCGCATAGAATTCACATGGAAGCGTAATGTAAAGCTTTCCCATCAGAATAACAGGTTTATATACCGTCCAATATCACGCGTGATAACGAGGCATTTCTCCCTGCGGTTCATTTTCGGATTCTTGGAATTTATCCAGAATGCCTCTAGAGTTTTGCGCGCTTGTGTTCTCGATTCTTGCGCGAGGGTCGTAACCCTTACTTCAAAATCTTCTCCGTTATGTTTCTGCGTGCTATGCGTACCTAGTGGAGTACTTGGCTTACGTTTGCCGACTAGGTGTTCTTTTATACGTACGCAGAGGGGTCTACCCGTTTCGCCAACGTATTCGTCCCCGCACGCTTTACAAGAGATCAGATAGACTGTACCCGAACTCATGCAGTCACCGTCTCTACCATTGGGGCATATTATGCAATTTTGCACATAGACGGTCGTACAGGCGGTTTCGAACTAGCTGGCGCCTTAGATTACTCGGTGGTATTTCGATTATCGCTAAAGAATTCTCTAGACTGGCCCTTCTTAAACAGCGTTTTATAGTTGCACTTACTTCATTTGAAATGAAGGGCAGTATAAACGGGACCTTGTTGTCGCTAGAGTTATCGTTAGGGTATCTGTGGTTTCCTCTATACCTATCTCGAGCTACGGTTTCGTAGCCATTAAAAATGGCTATTTGCCACGCCAAGAACTTGACCCTTCCAGACTCTGAGGAAGGCGAAATCCGCCGAAACGTCAGCTTGTGCGTAAATAAAGAAATAAAATAGCACCTCGTGTTTGCTGAACAGAAGTAGAAAGATGTATTCAATCAATGCCAAGGTTAATAGAAAGTCGGACTTGTGAGTGGGCAATATTTCTAACCGCTGTAAAAGAAGCATCTTTGTACTGGAAAAAGCGCGAATTGTTGCGACTCTTGAGATCATAAATGAGATGCTCAGCTGATTGTTGTGGAATTCAAGCCGTAGAAAAGCGTGCTGCGTTGATAAATCAATCCCTTAGGGATGAGCCATGAGCCATCCACTCGATTAAGCATCGCAGTGATTAATTGCGTATTTGACGTATAAAATGAGATGAATGACAATGTCTATCAAGTCAATCCTTTTATCTTCCCAGACAATTCTCGTACAACTTTGCCGACCGTAGCATTGGAAAGGGATTGGTAAGCTTGAGGCGCGGACTCGAACCGGTGGATCAATGCTTATTGCAGAGCACTCACGCACAACTAGTATGCTGAGCTTATTTCCTGGCAAAAAAGTTGCTTAATATTGCGGCAGTCTCATTGAGAATATTAGTTTTCACTAGGATAGATGTGGGTCAAAAGTGTTTTGTGGGTTTCCTGTTGGTGCTCTAAATACCATAAACGCTAGGTCTTTGATAGGTTATTTTCAGTACATACATATTTTTCTAACCAGATCCACCATACTCAGCAAGCGCGATTTATCAAGAAGTTACTAGACTGAGTGAAATAGCTAAACAAGTGCAATTAATCAAGTCAACACCGGTGGCGGCAAGTTTCAGATCCAAGCTCATTTCGGATGGCAGGAATTCTGGCAGTTCGACGCCGAACCAATTGAACCGGTTGCGGCGAATTCGAAATTTGCGGATAGGATTGCCGACTGCGTTGGAGTTAAATGGTACTACCTGAAGCAGACCGTACACAGCCGTGGTCTGTGAGATTCTGTGGTTGTAATAAATTAATATATAGATATCATCTTATCCTTCTCTTTTCTTCCACTTCAAATGAAAGGCTTACAACAACCATACACTAACACAAATCACGTTCTCTTAATCCTTAAAATTCTGAAAATTACTTCAGATGGGATATAAATAACTAATATTACTTTATAAAATAGCCCTGATCTAATAAAAAAAGATAAAGCCGACGGCATTGACCAATCCCTGAGGGATGTGGATGTCCCACTCATTCGACTTCATTATCCATCGTAAAAGGTGATTGAATGCATATCTGGCCTTTACTCGCGATGGCTTACCGATGCATCGATTCTGTGCTGCTATCTTCCCAGACAAGTCTAGTATTGATTTGCCAACTCCGGAGGGATGGAAGGCTTGGTGAGCCTGGGGCGCGAGATCGATCCCATGTGTACTGCAGACCGCCTCTAACCACTGCGCTACATGCGCCCTCTTGGTGTAATACATCATAAAAGAGTAATATTGAAAAAAAAACAATAAAACCACCAGTTTATCTTTCTTCAATTTTTTATTTTTCCCATCTATTTTTCGTTTTCGTTGCATTACAGTGAGACATATGACAATATAGCATTCTGTATTCAATTACTTCCGTTCTCTTTCACACATTTCCTACCGACTAGTCCGTGTCCACGTTCTTATCAAATCGTTTGCATACAGTCGAACTGTTCGTAAACTTGGTACCTCTGGTAAAACGGAGCTAGAACGAACATGAACTGAGTCACCGCTGAACTGAAGCACCGAATGTCAAGCTGTTGCTTTGTAGACGCTGCCTGCTCCGACTGCTACGACTTTTGCTTACCAGATTGGGCGGTAGTACGAAAAGAGAAGTACGAGGATCAGAGCACGATTGGAGTACGACGTCTTGATTGCTTCCGTCTTTACGTGCCTGAATGGAAGAACTTTAGGTATGTCATACGCCCTTCGTCATAACCTTCTTTGTTTGACGGAAACGTCTTATGAGTTTAGAAACTCAGTGGATTGAGTTTTATTTAACCTAAACAACGGCATGGAAACTCTATTTCCTGGTATGGTTCTCCTAAATCTCTAACCTGTAAACTATCACGACGATTTATTGCTCTTTAATAGGACGTTCCATCTTTTTTAATATATCAAAAGCATACCCAAGGGTCTTGAGAACTATGTTTCTTCAAGAGCTCAGAGTCAGCTTCACCCATTTCAAGAAAGAATGATCCAGAACTGTACATCATTTTGAGAAAATGTGAAGTAAAATATGAAACGTATAGGGCATGACATGTAGGCTGGTGTCTTTGTTTTAGCAATCATTACCTAGTTTTTGTTTGGGGCTTCTATTCCTTATGTCACCTACTGTTTTCTATCAGCATTCATCCACTTGGATAAAGGTCTAGATCCGATGATGCACGATGCACTTAGTAATTGCAGAGTGGAGACGGACGCTAGCGGTGGTCATTGGCAGTATCCGTTAGCCAGTCAAAGCACAAAGAGGGATAAGAGTGGCAATTGGGTGTCTTGGGTGCCAACCGGGAACTCAGTGCAGAGTCGTAGACGACGATAGATGATGGTGAAAACACCGACCTCGATCCTTGACCCTCTTTGTCAAAATTTTCTGCTACCATACATTTTTCCAGTGCAGTTCTTCTCATTTCACCTCAAAAATATAATTATCAACTAGAATTAGAATTTTGATGCAAAGTTTTATTTTACCAGCTGAATTTCTTCCCGTTCGTACTTTGGTTTATGTTGTGCCTTTTCAGTCATGTAATGAGTCCTGATGACAAGCGTTTTTCGATTTTCCATATCTCTACTCACTTTCTTGACCTCTCTGAAGATGATCATTTTGCTCATTCTTCGTTACCTGCCGAAGTTACCGTGTCCACTTCTGCCAGTGTACGGCCAAACGCCTTCGGCAACATGTCAATCCGTTTTGTAAATATACATTCTGAAAGTGTGCTTTATTTTTACACAGCCTTTCACATTTATCTTATATGCTTTCAGTGATGTGTCTTTGTGAATCAGGCATCATCATAGATAAACATTTTCTAATAGATCTTGTGAATTGCAATCAGCAGTTTTTCAGATTTCAATTAGCTAAGTAGCTCTGTTTGTTAATTCGTGTGGTAGTTGCCACTTTTCCATCGGCCACGCAACACTTATTGTGAGTGCCACAGCTTGTAATCTCAAACGTAGGTAATTATACCATTTATATCAGTAACCCTCCTAACGGTTTACCGCCTCATCGTGGCTGGCAGGTGTTCCTGGGTGTCAGACTGCGATATGCAGCAGGGGATTCATCTCCCGGCAGGGTCTCCCAAGCTGAGAAGGGGTCTGGCATTTCCTTCAGGAAGACCATAAGAGGATCAATACCAGAATCCACCACCGTCCTGGTATCAAACTATTCGAATGGTGGCAAACCTCTCTTTGATCCACAAGAGCGGTGACTGCTTTTGGTGGTGACGATTTGGTGCACACTTTGCCCAGGCTGACCTCGGGCCTTCAGAGACCCACAATGGCTAAACCAACAAAACTCGGAAAAAATGGAATTTATGCTGCGGCGCGCACAATGAGTGAGGACGGGCCTTCGAACTATCTAAGTATAACAATAACAGTACAACAGTAATAATACAAGTAATACAACAATAACGATATGGCGACATGAAGAAACATAAACATTTCGAGCTTTCAGACAACAAGAAAACGAACAAGCAAAGACGGATCAGTGAGCGAGAAGGCCAGTGTGAATGAGGCCTTTTTCTTTTACTTTGCTTAGCTTTTTTGATACTCACGTAGCTTGCTGAGTTCTGAACGCGGGGGCCGGATATACTCACAGGTAGATTGCTAGTGTCTCCTAAAGTGGACATGGAGCTCATTTGTTGGAGGCGACTCCTAACGTCTACCTATATACTTCTCTATCACTTAATTATAGGCTTTTGGCTGAACTGACACGCAGGATACAACTCGCATAAATAAGAACATACGCACGCACTTATGCATGAACACACCTTCGTAAATACAGAGAGCATCTGCAAAAACGGTGCAGCAGAAACAGAGAGTCCATCTCCTGAACCCATTTGTGTCTCAGGAAAGCAAAGGTCGCTTTTGGTTTGCGATGCGACTTATCCGCCATCTGGGGACGCTCCACGTAACCTCGCAACGAACCGGCTCGAGATCCCTCATATGAGGGAGATCCGCGGGTCGGTGTGTTAGCCGAATGAAACATCTTGCCGACCTCGCATTAGTTTAATCATCCAAGAAAATATAAGAATAGATCTTTGATTGTGGAGATAGTAGTGTTTCTACCTAGCTGATTAGTCAGCATATTAAACGACATAAAAAGAAATTCAGCAACGTGCCCTCGTGTCTTGAAGATCGCTCAGCTAACAAACCCAGAACTCAAAACACCGAATTTTTATAAACGTTGCCATTAATAATTAGTAAATGTAATTCTTACGAACTGGCCATGTTGATACGAAGTTGGTACCTGTTACCATTGCCATGGTGGGTGACGTTTCACCAATTTCGCCTTCTTCAGAGCCTGGGCATATTTCATGTAACTCTCTTCATATAAAACTAGCTGAAAGAAAGGCGAAACGAAGTACTGGCACGGTGTGGTGGTGGACACGTTAACCCAAGAAATAGGTAGCAGGGATTCCATCTCCACAGCAGACACCTGAGATCCGGAATTTTACAAGTACCCGGTCGTAAAAAATTGTAGTAGGCAGTAGACGAAAAAGTTAATGCTGTTCGTATAATCTTAATCGTTTCATTTACTACTTACTCTTTTTAATGGCAGGGCATATTGAGAAATATAACTTCCATGTCCGGCTTTCTATTAACCTCGGCATTGATTGAATAATTCTTTCTACTTCTGTTCAGCAAACACGAGGTGCTATTTTATTTCTTTATTTAAGTACAAGCTGACGTTTCGGCGGATTTCGCCTTCCTCAGAGCCGCTTTCTATGAGTCTTCCACTGAGTATATCGTGTGAAGACCGACCGCATAGAATTCACATGGAAGCGTAATGTCATTCCCTACGCAATAGGGAGCGGTCACGAAAGCGGCTCTGAGGAAGGCGAAATCCGCCGAAACGTCAGCTTGTACGTAAATAAAGAAATAAAATAGCACCTCGTGTTTGCTGAGAATTATAACTTCAATGATGCTGAGATATTTGCAAAACTCCGGACCGCAGGTGTCTGCTGTAGGGAACGAACACTCTATTAGCTTTTTCGGCGGCTAACGCGTTCACCGCCACACCTTGCGCGTCCTTCGTCTTGCCTTTCGTAGTTGGCAGGTGATTGCTTATGGTACTGATAGGTAGAAAAACTAGTCGAGAGAAAGACGAAACGAAGGACGCGCGTGGTGTGGTGGTGAGCGTGTTAGCCGCCGAAAAAGCTAATAGAGTATGAAATGCTGAGATATTTGCAAAACTTCGGACCACAGGTGTATGCAGTGGGGAACGAACACGCGCCGTTGTCCTTACCGGGGAGCAGCGCACTTCACCACTACACCATCCGAGTCCTTGGCTTTGCATGTCTCTCAGCTAATAGAGTGTTTGTTCCCTACCGCAGACACCTGCGGTCCGGAGTTTTGCAAATATCTCAGCATCATTGTGGTTGTTTCACACATAATCATCCTGCCGTGAAAAATTGTAATAGGCAGTAAATAAAATGTTAACATGAAGATACTACATATCGTCAGCGAGGAAGAATATGCTAGAGCGGAAATCAGACAGGATGTTGCTATGGACCAATATACCAATGGCGGACCTTATATACGGCTTACGAACAGGCGGAGGATACGGCATTTTCGAAACTATACGTCGTTAAGGTATACAGAATATAGATAGAGTGCAACAATCGAGAAGAGGAGGTTACAAGGATGCCACGCAGATGCGTGGATCGTACACACCCTAGCCCTGGATGGGAAAGTGAAGTGTATTACGAAATGGATACCTAGCGGTTGAAGAGACTTTACCGCATAAGTTAATTTCGTAATACAATATACGTGAATAGTTGAGTACGGAAGTGCAGAGAACAACAATAATGACATATCCACTAGCCGCAGAATAAAGAACAATGCAATTTCAAATATGGACTGTATGAATAGGTGACTCAGTAAATCGAAAACTGTTCGCCACTGACTTTCTCTACATGAGCGATAATATTGGCCATAGGTTGCTGCGAAAAGGTGGTTATTGGCTGAGTGTGTTGACAAGAAATTCAAGCGGACATCTGTAAACTCCGTTCGCCGCCAACAAATAGAACCACTGACTGGGCTCCGCTCTCTGAAACAAAACGAGCAGCTTCGCTCAGTTACTACAGGGTTCTTTATTTTTATTGTCTTCAATGAGGATTTGGCGACAGATAGCACTCTGAGGCGCCGTGTCATGGTTTTTCCTTCAACTGGGCCTCTAGAAGTGAATGTCGAACCTCTTTTCAATTTAGGTGACTTTACTAAGGAAAATCTTTTATCATTGTGGTGATATCACCAAGACAATATTTGGTCGACTCAAAAATAAAGGCTGTTTTCGTTCTTGCGAGTATTTCTTATTCTAAGCTACCCGATTTCACATTTACTTCAAGCCTGGTTCTGGTACTTCTCGCATTCTCTTCGTTTCCTTGCACACAGCATTTACGAAGGTGGTCGAGCTTTTCGCGCGTGTGTTCGACCATTCCTTGAGGATTGTTGTCTTGCTTAAGAATTTTGTTGAATGACGCTCGAGCCGACTCTTCATGCAGTCCTGAGATAGCCGAACTGAGCTGTTCCCAGTTCAAAATGCACATGGTCAACCATTCAGAGACAAGTCAGGTAGCAAATTCCCGTACCCGGATGGATGGGAAGTCTGGTGAGCCTGGGATGAGATCAAACTAGTATCTTGTTCACGAAGAACAGCATTGCTTCCACTGTGCTACCCGTCGTTATGCGGATATTACAGATGCATTTCTTAATAAATACCTGTCGCTTACACTGTCACTATGACCGTTTTCGAACTCATTTGATCTTAAATAACTTTTCGCGCACTACTTTTTCCACACACGATTTACAGTAGTCTCAGACTGCTTTAAATGATGCGGTTAAGAGAAGAAAGGCACATCTTTTTGCTATATGAATTCAAGACTAGACATACTTCAACAGAGGAAGACTCGAAATGCGATGAGCTCTTGGGACCAGGAAACCGTTTCAGTACACGTAGTGTACAGATGGTTTCAAAACGTGCAGCAGATATAAATCTTGGTGAACGTGGGTTCCTATCAACGGTTAATGAAAACCAACTGAAGACCATAGTCATAATTTGATTCTCTGAAAACTACTCCAAATGGTGTAGGAAAACTCAACATTGGTCAACCATTAACTGTTTGCTATACAAAAGGCATTTGCAGGATGAAGAAGTTTGTCGAACTGATGCCATGTGGTTTCAAGGTACAGCGAAGACATCGTTGCTATGAAGTCTACTCTAAGTTTCTTTGTTCAGCAGAAACAACCGCATTCTTGAGCGCATTTGAAAATTCTATACGATAGCCCACGAAGTCCAGCCTTGTCAGTGCGGAAAATATTTACTAGCTGCTCATTCTGTTTTGCAGTTCCTAATGTTGTCGTCTTCAATAACGTATTACCAAATCGTTTTCATTGCAAGAGCCATTGCGAACAACGATTTCGTAACATACAACTTCGAAGGTTCATCAATGTCTGCGCATTTCAAAGCAGTATTGAAAGAGATGCCACTGAGTTGTGAAGCCATCTCTGCTCTGTTTTCTCTTGTCTTCAACGTGCCCATTACCCTTAGTTGAGATCTATTTGTATATATTACTTGTTCCTCGTCCTACCTAGTTAATCGATTCTAGAAGCCGTACTCTAGTGTTGTTAATGTTAGTTCTCACTCTTTAGATTATCTCCGTGTATTGTTTCATTGGTTCATTATTTGTGCATGTTTGTATTAATTCTTCGTTGCCACTTGCACTGTTTCTTTCCATAGTTCGACCGAGGCAATGCTTTCAAACAAGGACCTTTCATTTGTCATACTCATTGCAACACTTCATCCATTCAGCTGAACATTTTGCAACTGTACTTCACAGAGGTAGTCGCATTTGCCTGTGGATGTTTTTCCAGGACAGCGGCGAATCCTGCGCCGTTGTGCTTTTGTGCCCTATGCGAACGAAGAGTAGTGTTTTGACGGATTTTAACTTTCCCATCTAGATGTTCTTTTATGCGGACACAAAGTGGTCTACCCGTTTCCCCGATATATTCCTCGCCGCATGCATTACATGAGATCAAGTATATTGTCAAGTCCCAAGTAAAAGCCCTAAAAGGGACTGCGCACCAAGAACATCCAGAGTTACTGTGCTAGGAGGTATAACGCTTCCGGAAAATGTGCGTTCTTTGTTAGAATTGGGTCCGAGTTTTGCACCTAGTCAACCCATTTCTAAACTAATCCTGCGCAGGATCACGTGTAGTCTACATGAACTTCAAAATCAGCTACGTTACAGGGTTAGGCTAGAAAGGTTAGGTAAAGTAGTACCAAGGGGGAACTACCACCAATACCCTTTCCCCGAACATTCTTTAAACAAGAGCTACCAAATAGCGATATTGACCCTACATTTCGTTCGTTTTCGGACGAAATTCTCCGCATATTTAAACACTAGCAAAAACGAAAAAGAAGCTCCAACCTCACAGACCAACAAAAATATGGTATGAGCTAGGTTAGAGAGCTTTTGAATTCAAAATCTGTTAAACTTTCTATTAGTGATAAAGGCGGAGAATTTGCAGTTCTTCCTAGTCATTTGGATATTAGGATAACAGAGGAGCACCTCAGTGATGTTTCTCTCTATCGAACATCCTCTGAAAAGGAATACAGAAACCAATACCGAAAATTAAATCAAGAATGGGTCAGCGCGGCAAAAGCAGCGAATTTAGAATCTTCAGTTATTTCTCGACTTAAAAACGAAAATCGTATTTGGCCTGTCCTTTACTTGCTTATTAAAACACTTCAGCTTACTTCAACTGATGATATTACGTCAACGAACCCATCATCATATAAAGTTAGACCTATCATCAGTTGTATAGGCGGGCCAACGGATAGAATAACGTTTTTTTTTTTTTTTTTTTTTTTTTTTCTGCTAAAATTCATCCCAACCCATCTACCTAACACCAAAATATTTCTAGATCACC